>PJEM01004536.1:140736-151585 GCA_004023845.1 Helogale parvula | reverse complement strand
GTTTCAGGAAATATTCTTTTAATGGTGTCTCTCAGTTTCTCTTGTTGTGCCTTTGAATATTTTATTTCCCTACTCAGCGGTATTTGGGACTCGCTGTCATGCACACTTTGGCTTGTTTCTTGGTGTAGCCCTAAGAAGGAAAACAGACAGACACACACAGAGGGAACAGTAACACACAAACACACAGACGAATCAAACAAACAAACACATTAACGGGGGAAAGAAAATAGAGAGAATGGAGAGGAAAGAGACGAAAAGAGGAGAAAAGGAAAGAAAAAGAAAAAGGAAAAAAAGTAAAAAAAAATTAAAGGGAATCAGAGACAACAAAGGACAGTGGACAGTCTAAAAGTGTATGACCAGTTGAGGGGAGAGGTAGGGATGACATATATTCTCCTATATAAAGAAAAAAAGAAAAAAAAAAGGGAAAAAGGAGAAAGGAAAATAAGGAGTAAAAATTTTAAACAATTTAAGTGAAAAAAAGTAATAAGAATAAAAAATATGTACAGAAAAAAGCGAATAAAAAAATGGAGGAAAAAAGAAAAAAAATATTTTAAAAAATGCAAAAACAGCAACAACAACTAAAAAACAAAAACCAAAACAAAAATGGCAGCTCCCCCTTTTGGATAGGCGTGGTTTGATGTGGTAGGTCTTGGAGGCTGCTCTCAGAGGCTCTGCCTTGGTGTCTGCAGAGATTAGATAGGCAGGCGTCATGCCAAGCTTTGCTGAACTATGAACTGTAGGCCACTCTAATGAGTCCAATCTCCTTTTGCCGTGGTTGAGCTAAGTTGTATTTTCAAGGCCTGCCTAGGTTCAAAATTCCAGTCCATGCACTTTTTATGCTACCACAGGTGAGATGTTTTTGTTTTGGTTGTTGGCTTCTTAGGGGGAGGAATCAATTTGTCTTGGTTCAGGCTCGGATTTCGGCTGCCCCTGCCTGGGGCAAGATGCACAGCAGGAGGTGATGTGTGTGTGCACAGTGTGCACAGTCGCAGACCCAACCCCCTGCGGGGATTGCATTAGCGTTGGGGGAGGAATGAGGGTGTAGCTGTTGCCTGAGGCGGCGCTGGGAGCTGCTGGAAATGAGCTGGGAGCTCCTGCAGCCTGCGCACACGCACCCAGGTCTCCACCGCCACCAACTCTCTGCAGGGATCATGCAGAGGTGGGGGCTATCTTTTTCCCCTGTTGGCACCCCGGATTTAGGGTTTGCATGGCCAATGCTGGGGGCGAGATGCGCCGCGGAAATGAGGTGCATGCTCCCACTCCCAAAACCGAGGTCAAAGTGAGCACCCCTGATCCCGCAGCTGCAGTGGTGGCCGACTCCTTGCCAAGATGGCACTGGGCTGGAAGCTGTTCCTTCCCTTGTGCCCACTGGGTTCGGGATTTAGGCCACACAGCAGTTATCTATGGAGTGAGCTTCTCCAAGCGCAGTTAAGCGCTCTTTACCTCTTCCCCAGAGACAGTACTATGAGCGTGTTCAGTCTCTCTGTCTCTTCCTTTTGTCTCTTGGGCTCCACGCTCTTGCCCCGGGTTGGGCTGGGGCTGCCACCTCCCCTGCCCGTCTCCGGCTGGCCCGTTTTCCAATCTCCCCAGTTCGCACTCACTCACTCAGGTATCCTTCAGGTTCTCTTCCTTCTGGAGTCCGTATTTTCTCCTTCCGCTCTTGCAGATGAGAGCAATGCCCTTCTCAGTTTGATCGATGGGGCAGACAAAGTTTACAGAGCTCCCTTCCTCTCCGCCATCTTGGCTCCTCTAGTTATTGTTATTTAATGCTCTTCTTTGTCTCTTGGTACTGTCTTTATTTTCAAATCTTTTTTATGTTCTAGAAGTCTTGGCTTTCTTCTTTTCACTTTCATTTGCATGTTAATATTTTCTCAACCCTTTAATTTCATTTTTTTTTTTTTACCATTCTGCCACCCTTTGTCTTTCGATTGGAACATTTAGGCCATTTACATTTAAAGTAAGTATTGATATGTCTCTTATTTGTTTTCTTATTTTTTTGTAGTTCTTCTCTGTTGTTTCCTTTTCTCTTGCTCTTTATCCATGATTTATAAATTTCCATAGTGTTATATTTGGATTTCTTTCTCCTTATTTTCTGTGTATCTAGCATAAGTTTTGGGATTGTGGTTACCATGAGGTTCATATATAACATCTTAAGTAAATAGCAGTCTATATGTATTTTGTGGTCATTTCTGTTCAAAAATATTGTAAAAAAGGAAAAAAGAGTGACTGGGTGGCTCAGTCAGTTGAGCATTTCACTTGATTTTGGCTCATGTCATGATCTTAGGGTCATGGGATTGAGCCTTGTGTCAGGCTCTATGCTAACTGTGGAACCTATTTAATATTCACTCTCTCTCTCCATCTGCCCCTTTTCCATGCTTATTCTCTCTCTTTCTCTCAAAACAGACAAACACATAATGAAACAAAAAACAAAAAGCTCACACAAAAGAAAACCCAAAAAACAAACCAAAAAAAAAAAAAAAACAACCCCATAAAATAAACCCAAATGGGGTGACTGGGTAGCTCAAACACTTAAACATCTGACTCTTGATTTCAGCTCACGTTATAAATCCATGGTTCATGGATTGTAAGCCCCACATAAGGCTCTGTGATGACAGTGTGAAGTCTGCTTGGGATTCTCTTCCTTTTCCTCTTCCTCTTACCCTCCTTTGCACATGCTATCTCTCTCTCCCAATGAGTAAGTAGACATTAAAAAAACAAAAACAGGATAAAATGTTTTTTTTTCATTTTCCCATCCCCTTTCTTTTATTATCCCTCCCTCTTACACATTTTATGTATATTATATATACGTGTTGTTATCTTTTACAACTTTTTATTCATAATTTTCTTATGTCCAATTATGGCCATTTCTTGTTCACTTAAAGACATTCCTTAACATTTCCTGTAAGTTTCTTTTAGTGGTGATAAACTCCTTTATCTTTTGTTTGTCTGGGAAAGTCTTTATCTCTACTTCATATCTGAATGATAATTTTGTTGGGTAGAGTATTCTTGGTTGTAGGGGTTTTTTTGTTTGTGTTGTTTCGTTTTACCTTTCAACACTTTTAATATATCTTGCCACTTCCTTTTGGCCTGCAATGATTTTGCTAAAAAATCAGCTCTTGCCCTGTAGGGTTTCCCATGCAGGTAAAATTTTTGTTTCTATCCTACTGCTTTTAAGGTTATTTATCTTTAAACTTTGACATTTAATTACTACCTGTCATTTTATGGTCTTCCTTGGGTTCATCTTATTTAATACTCTCATGATTCTTGGAATTTCCTTCTTTAGGTTAGGGGAGTTTGCACTATTATTTCTTTAAATAAATTGCCCATTTCTTTTTTTTTTAAATGTTTTAATGTCTATTCATTTTTTAAAGGAAGACAGACAAACCATGAACAAGGGAGGGGAAGAGAGAGAGAGACATGGAATCTGAAGCATCCTCCAGGCTCTGACCTACCAGCACAGAGCACAACACAAAGCTAGAACTCACTGACTTTGAGATCATGACCTGAGCCGAAATCAGAGGCTCAACCAACTGAGCCACCCAGTTGCCCCTCTTTTTTCTTCTTCTGACACACCTATAATGCAAATATTTGTTTACTTGATGTTGTTCAATAGATCACTTAACTTAACTTCATTTTTTAAAAACTATTTTCTGTTTTTGCTGTTCACCTGGGTGTTTTTCATTTTCTTGTCTTCCAGGTCACTGACACATAATTTTGCATCTGTTTATATACTGTTGATTCCCTCTAGTGTGTGTGGGGGGTTGGAGTGTGTGCGTGTGTGTGTGTGTGTGTTTATTTTAGTGACTGTATTTTTCAACTCTGTTTTTTATATTTTATATCTCTTTGCTGAAGGGCTCACTGAATTGTTCCAATCTTGTCTCCAGCATGATATCTTCATGATCATTATTTTATTAAGTGTTTATTTATTTTGACAGACAGAGAGAGAGAGAGAGAGGGAGAGAGAGAGAGAGAGAGAGAGTGACAGAGAGGTGAGGAGAGAGAATCTCAAACTGGTTCCATGCTGTCAGCCCTGAGCCTGACACAAGGCTCAATCTCACGAACCATGAGATCGTGCCCTAGCCAAAATCAAGATTCAGTTGTTTGTCCAACAGAGTCACTCAGACTTCCATTATAATTACCTTAAATTGTTTATTGGGCATATTGTTTATCACTTTTTCATTTAGTTCTTTTTTTGAGAGTTTTGATTCTTGTTTGCTTTTGTTTTGGGTAGTATTTGTTTTTCTCCCAATTTTGCTTGATTTTCTGTGTTTGTTTTTATGGATTAGGTCAAAGAGCTACTTCTCCTAAACTTGCAGAAATGGTCTTGTGTATGGTCCTTTCCTAAGTAGACTGTGTATACTTAGTTTTACTGGATACCTGGAGCTGTCACCAGTATGGACTAAGGGTCGTGTGACATTCCGCATAGTGGATACTCTGCCACGAGAGCTAAAACTAAGATGGATGCAGGCTCAGGGTTCTATGCACTAAGGACCGCCTGGCAGGATAGTCAAAGTTAAAATGGGTGCAAGTCATCCTGACCTAGTGTGCTCAGTGCAGGAGATGTCTTGGCAGTGTAGCTGGAGCTGACGTGGTGTGTTAGTCATGAGATTCCCTTAAGTCTCTGCAGAGAAGGTGCCCTGGCAAGATAGCTGAGGATAAAGTGTGTGTAAGTTGGGGGATCTTGAGTTCCAGACACAGAGGACATCTTGGCAAGATGCCTGAAGCAGAAATGGATTTTTTTTTTTGAGAAACAGAGAGAGACAGTGCGAGCAGGGAAGGGCCAGAGAGAGAGGGAGACACAGAATCAGAAACAGGCTCCAGGCTCTGAGCTAGCTGTCAGCAAAGAGCCCGATGCAGAGCTCGAGCCCACGAACTGTGAGATCATGACCTAAGCCGAAGCTGGATGCTTAACCGACTAAGCCACCCAGGTGCCCCTGAAATGGATGTAAACTAGGATGTTCCTGAACTCTTCACACAGAGGATCCTGTGAAAATGCAGCTGGAACTGAGTGTGACTACAGGCTTGGAGGTCCTGGGTGCTCCACATATGGAGTGTCTTGGTGAAACATCTAAAGCTACAATTGGCACTGGGTGATGTGTTCCCTATGGTCTCTGTGCAAAATGTGTCCTGGCAGCACAGCCGAAGGTGAATTGGATGCAAGCCAGAGTGCCCCAAGCTCTTCAGCACAGTAAGTGCCCTTGCTAGGCAACTGGAGCCAAAGCTATCAAGGGTAAAACTTTTTCTAGATGGTCAATACAAGGGGTTCCCTGGTAGGGTGCCTGAAACCAATATAAGCATGGATCTGGGGTTCTTGGGACAGTCCATGTAGGGACCACCTTGGCAGAGTGCCTGGATCTGAAGCAGATATCAGCAAGACATTCTGGTGTTCTCTGCATGTCCTGACAAGCCATCTGAAGCCAAAGTGACATAGGCCTGTAGTGTTCAGTTGTTCATTGTGTGTGTATCACCTTGATGCAAAATCTGGGCCTATGGTGAACACTATCCAGGAGTGTCCTATTGTGTACCATTCTGTGGCCACCTTGGTAGTTTAAGGACACAGGTCTGAATCAAACTGACCCTGACCTTGGAGGCCTAAGTGTCGGTTTCTTAGAATCATTAGACAATAGAAGGGCACACATTGCACAAGGAAGGAGGGACAACCCTTGTAACACCCAATCAGGAAAGGCCAGCTAACACCCTTAACATTTCTAAGGACAGGCCTAGAGATAGAAGCTATGCCCTACGTGAGGGTCCTGGGTCCTGGGTCCACTCTGTAATTGGTTAACACTCTAAATGTTGTGATTGGGTCCCGCCAAAAGCAATGAACACTCTAGGCAACATGAATGGTTAAACCTGCTGTCAATAGTATTGTATAATAATGATTGGATCACTATACCTGTGTCACAATTTCCTGTAACTCCCCCTTCCCAAACCCATAAAGGCTCTACCCACCTTTGCACGTGCTCTCCACATGGATCCACTGCGTTGGTGAAGTCTGTGAGCCCGAGCTTATAAGCCTGTAAATAATAAATCCCTTTGCTTTTGCATGCATGACTCGGTCTGCCTGGAAGTCTCTGGTTTTTGGGATGATAATAAAATCCGGGCATAAGAGTAGGAGAAATGGGGGTGGTGTGGGCTAAGGGACCAGGGCTCAGTGAAATATCAGGCTGGTTAGGGCACCCAGACTGTGCTCTGGTCTGTGCTTTCAAGATGGAGGAGAGTGTAGGCTATGTTTTTTAGTCCTACTCACTCAGAGAACATTCCAGCAGCTTCCCCCACCATAAGGCAGAGTTTTAAGGCTGGTTGCTCTTTTAAACTGTAACTTTTTAAATTAAGAAAAAATAAAATAAATTTTAATTTATAAAAAGAAAAAAGGAAGGAAGAAAGAAGAAGAAGGGGAGGAAAAAACACTAGAAAAGAAAAAAAAGAAAGAAAAAATAATAAAAAGAAGAAATACAAAACAAAAGAAAAAGAAAAGAATATGGAGGACTTACATTCTGTGCACTAGTGTGACTGGAGCTGATGTGGGCTTTTAGAAACTGGGCTCACTGAGGTTTCAGCCTCACTGTTGATGATATCCTGCCCTGGTCTTTTATATTCTAATTGATTTTTTAAACTGTAACTTTTTTTTTCTGTGCTCAATGACAGAGGAATTTGTTCCCAGTGCCTCAGTACTATCCTTTCCCACTGCAGTTTGCTGAGTCAGGGATGCGGATTCTCTCTGTTACCATGTGTCAGACTTTCTTGCTTCTCTTTTGCCTTGGGTGTGCAGGAACTCTTCAGCAGTCTGTTCATCAATTCTTCTTCAGGAAGAATTTTTTTATAAATAGGTGTAACTTCATATAGTCCATGAAGGAGGTGAATTCAGGGTCTTCCTCGTCACCCTTTTGGACTGAAGCCTGTCAATTCTTAATTCTCTTAATTAACCTTAATTCTATTAATTAACATTAAGAATTAAGAGGTTAATATTCTCACTTCACCTGATTGCTACCTAAGGGCCAAGAAATAAAAATTTCTATAAACACCTGTCCACTCAGGGTAAAGCTTTATAATTCAAGGATTTTTTCCACTAACATTTTATTTTTTATGTTTCATTGACATAATATTCTCCACTTGAAATTAGATTAAAACTTATATGTTAACTTCCGTGATAAGACGTTATTGGAAGATATCTGTTGAGGCACGCTTGCAGTTTAACAAAGAAAATACCTTTCATTGATGGTTATTATTTAGAGCTCATGAACCTCTTAGAGAATTCAATATGTTCATGAACTTGAGCATAAATAAATTACATTTCTCTTTTCTCTGCAATGTAACTGAAATTTAACACTGCTTTCTATTGCAAAGGTTGACCAAACTCTAACATATTAGGAATAACTGTGGCTGTCCTTGTGACAGAAAGATGGATATTGTTCTAATACATTAGAACTATTGCAGATAAATACCATTTGTACTCATCGTTTCTTCAAAGTTTTGATAATAAATTAACTGCTATGTGTTTTAAGTGAGTTTTTCTTATTTTAAACTGTATTTATTAATTTGAGGAAGAGAGTAGGCACACAAGAGTGGGGGAGGGACAGAGAGAGAGAGGGAGATAGAATATCTCAAGCAGGCTCCAGGCTGCCAGCACAGAGCCTGACATAGTACTTAATCTCATAAATCATTAGATCTTGACCTGAGCTGAAATCGAGTCAGATGCTTAACCAACTGAGACACCCAGAAGCTCTTGTTTTAAGTGAGTTAATTGTTAAATATATGTATTATTGTATCACAATTGTTACTTTTTGATAATTATATCAATAGTTTTCTTCTATTGCAGTTCCATATTTTTGATGCATTAAAAATATTATTCTTAGAAGGTAGCCATGGGATTTACCAGATTGACAAAGTAATTCATTGCTCAAGAAAGGGTTAAGGATTTCTGGTTAGGGGCACCTGGGTGGCTCAGTCGGTTAAGTGTCTGACTTCGGGTCAGGTCATGAAGTCATGGTTCATGGGTTTGAGCCCCACATCGGGTTCTGTGCTGACAGCTCAGAGCCTAGAGCTTGTTTCAGATTCTGTGTCTCCCTCTCTCTCTGCCCCTCCCTTGTTCACACTCTGTCTCTCTCGGTCTCAAAAATAAATAAACATTAAAAAATTTAAAAAAAAAAGGATCTCTGGTTAAATCCAAGTTGTATATGTCTTTGGTGACACTTAAAATGCTACATAATATGAAAGGAATGGACAGTGCATGACAGACCCTCAGTTTTTTCTTTCTTTTCAATCTACATGAACTATGCATTAAATTCAACTAGAATCCTCTAAAGAAAGACTAATGCCTGGATCTGAGGACCAACTTGAACATGAGCTTTTAAATAGCTCCAATGTAATTCCAAAGTGCAGTAAATGCTGATGAGAATAATACAAAAGTTGTGATGCATCAAGGTTTGATTTTCTTTTTAAATATTACTTTGGGTATTCGGGGTCTTCGGTGGTTCCATACCAAATTTAGAATTGTTTTTCCTAGCTCTGTGAAAAATGCCGATGCTATTTGGTAGGAATTACATTGAATGTGTACATTGCTTTCAGTAGTATCAACATTTTAACAACTTTTGTTCTTCCAATCCATGAGTATGGAATACTTTTACATTTCTTTGTATCTTCTTCAATTTCTTTCATAAGCTTTCTATAGATTTCTGTGTAAAGATGTTTTACCTCTTTGGCTAGGTTTATTCCAAGATATTTTATGGGTTTTGGTGTAATTGTAAATGGGTCGATTCCCTGATATCTCTTTCTTTAGCTTCATTATTGGTGTATAGAAATACAACTGATTTCTGTACCTTGAGTTTGTATCTTGTGACTTTGCTGAATTCCTGTATTAGCTCTAACAGTTTTTTGGTGGAGTTTTCGAGTTTCCTATGTAAAGTATCATGTCATCTGTGAAGAGTGAAAGTTTGACTTCTTCTTCGCCAATTTGGATGCCTTTTACTTTGTTTTGTTGTCTAATTGCTGAGACTAGCACTTCCAACACTGTGTTAAACAACAGTAGTGAGAGTAGACATCTTTGTGTTCTTGATCTCAGGAGGAAAGCTTTCAGTTTTTTTCCCACTGAGGGTGATACTAGCTGTGGGCCTTTCATATACGCCTTTTATGATGTTATGGTATGTTCCTTCTATCTCAACTTTCTTGAGGGTTTTTATTAAGAAAGGATGCTCTATTTTGTCAAATACTTTCTCTGCCATCTATTGACAGTATCATGTAACTCTTATCCTTTCTTCTATCAATGTGATGTAGTATGTTGATTGATTTACAAGTATTGAACCAACCATGCAACACAGGATTAAATCCCACTTGATTATGGTGAATAATTCTTTTAAGGTAATGTTGAACTCAATTTGCTAGTATCTTATTGGGAATTTGTGCATCCAGGTTTATCAGGGATAATGGCCTTTAATTCTCCTTTTTTGTGGGGTCTTTGTCTGGTTTTGGAATCAAGGTAATGCTGTTTTCATAGAATGAGTATGGAAGCTTTCTTTCTGCTTCTACTGTTTGGAACAGTTTAAGAAGAGTAGGTATTAAATTTGTCTTGTAGAATTTCCCGGGGAAGCCATCTAGCCCAAGACTCTTAATATTGGGGAGATTTTTGATAATCAATTAAGTTTCTTCACTGATTATGGGCCTGTTCAAATTTTCTATTTATTCTTGTTTTAGTTTTGGTAGTGTGTGGATGTCTAGGAATTTGTCCATTTGTTCCATATTGTCTGGCTTGTTGGCATATATTTTTTTCAGAGTATTTTCTAAAAATTGTTTGTATTTCTGTAGTGTTAGTTGTGATCTGTCCTTTTTCATTTGTAATTTTATCCATTTGGGTCCTTTCTCTTTCCTTTGTGAGAAATATGGATAGGGGTTTATGAATTTTGTTTATTCTTAGACTTTAACCTATATTACAAAGCTGTAGTCATCAAGAAAATACGGTACTGGCACAAAAATAGACACATTGATGAGTCAAATAGGATTGGGAATCCAGAAATGGACCCACAAATATATGGCCAACTAATCTTCAACAAAACAAGAAAGCATATCCAATGGAAAAAAAAAACAATCTCTTTAGCAAATGGTGTTCGAAGAACTGGACAGAAACATGCAGAATAATGAAACTGGACCACTTCCTTACACCATACACAAAAATAAATTAGAAATGGATGGATGACCTAAACATGAGCCAGGAAACCATCAAAATCCTACAGGAGAAAACAGGCAGCAACATCTTTGACCTTGGCTGCAAAAACTTCTTACTTGACATATCTCCAAAGGCAAGAGAAATTAAAACAAAACTAACCTATTGGGAGCTCATCAAGATAAAAATCTTCTGCACAGTAAAGAAAACAATAAGACTAAAATGCAGCTTATAGAACGGGAGAAGATATTTGCAAACAACCTATCGGATAAAAGGTTAGTATCCAAAATCTATAAAGAACATATGGAACTCAACACCCAAGAAACAAATAGTGAAGAAATGGGCAGAAGACATGAATAGTCACTTTTCCAAAGAAAACATCCAGATGGCTAACAGACACATGAAATGATGTCCAGTGTCACTCATCATCAGGGCAATAAAAATCAAAACCACATTGAGATACCATCTCACACTTAGTTGCAAATGACATATCAGATAAAGGGCTAGTATCCAAAATCTACAAGGAACTCACCAAACTCCACACCTGAAAAATGAATAATCCAGTGAAGAAATGGGCAGAAGACATGAACAGACACTTCTCCAAAGAGGACATCCAGATGGCCTACAGACACATAAAACGATGCTCAACATCACTCATCATCAGGGAAACACAAATCAAAACCACACTGAGAT
>PJEM01004536.1:44365-140636 GCA_004023845.1 Helogale parvula | reverse complement strand
ATGTGGAGAAACGGGCACCCTCCTACACTGTTGGTGGGAATGTAAACTGGTGCAGTCACTCTGGGAAACAATGTGGAGGTCCCTCAAAATATTAAAAATAGAGCTATTCTACAACCCAGCAATTGCAGTATTAAAAACTTATCCAAATGATACAAAAATGTAGATTCAAAGAGGCACATGCACACCAACGTTTATAGCAGTTCTATCAATAATAGCCAAATTATGGAAAGAATCCAAATGTCCATCACGTGATGAATTAAGAATATATATATATATATATATATATATATATATATATATACACACACACACACACACGTGCATGCGTGCATGTGCACATGCACACACGTGCACACACACACACACAATGGAATACTACTCAGAACTGAAAAAGAATTAAATCTTGCTATTTGTAACAATGTGGATAGAACTAGAGTGTGTTAGGCTAAACAAAATAAGTCAGTCTAGATAATATGGGGGAAGCAAAGAAAAATAATATAAAAACAGAGAGGAAAGAAACCATAAGAGACTCTTAAATACAAAGAACAAACTGAGGAGTGCTGGATGGAAGGTGGGTGGGAGAAATCGTTAAGTGGGTGATGGGTATTATGGAGGGCACTTTTTGGGATGAGCATTGATTGTCATATGTAAAAGATGAATCGCTGGGTTCTACTCCTGAAGCCAAGACTACACTGTATGTTAACTAACTTGAATTAAAAAAATAAAGAAATCTTTTTAAAAACCAGAATTAACCTAAAAGAAACACTGATGGCTAAATATCGGACACAGGCATATGGTTCTTTATTGGAGGTGGGGCACTGAATATATATTTTTCAAGATTGTGGTTGTAGGTCTTAATAAGAGCACTTTAAAATCATTTTAGTTTCAAAGAATATGAAGTATAGTACATTATTTTTCACTTACCTGGAGATGCTCCTCAACGTATAAAAGCTTTGCATGTGTAAAATAATTTTACGTAAACTTTACAGTGATATCTTTTGAGCTAACCTCATTAATTTTTTCAAAGTAATTTCCCACTTATATATTAACATTAAAATATGTCTTTAAAATATAAAATAACTTTGACTATAACACCCAGTTGAATGTTATTTTAATGGAAGCACACTAAGAGCTTGACAACTGGTTATAAGCTTTTACATTTGACAGGCAGGTTCTTATGGGGAGAATGTATCATAAAATATATAAATAGATGAATGAATGAACAGGTGAATGGAAAGGTAAATATTTGTTTCACGAGCTGGCAGTTCTTTTACAATTGATGACTCAATAAAATTGCAACCAACACAATGCATGAACACTTCTAAAAAGTATTTATTATTATTAGCATTTTAATAGCAGCAATAGTGAAAGTCATCTCTAATTTTCTTAATTAACCTAATGGAGAGCAACAGCTTGATGAAAGAATATACCTTCTTTTTTCTTTTTAAGTTGAAAGCTTTCCTAGAATGAGAGCAGCAGCACTTCTCTTCAAAGGTGGTGGAACAATACCATATTGGCTATTATAAGATACATGACATTCTACCTTCTAATGATATATATTTAAAATGTATAAGATATGCATGTCAGTGCTATTAAAGGAATTGTGTTATGTCCTAAAATTTCCTACTTGCTGGTTTTATGATGTTAAGCAAATTAAAATATAGATGCATTTTTTATCCATCAGAGAAATATTCTGATGGTAAATTTTACAAATATGAAGGATAAGAATGTTAAAATGTATAGAAAGCACTGAAAAGGATAAACAAATATTTAATAAGCATGCATGTGTGCAATGTAACATACTCTTCTAGAATTTAATTTTAAGATCCATTAAGTTTTGTAGAGAAATGTTTGTCAAGTGCTTAAACTCTTTGGCAATTCACATTATATAAACGCAAGAGAGGATTGTGATTTAGAAAGAACACTATAAATTCCATACTCAGAATATGATTTTACCAAACAAGTGTAGCTCTGTGTTAAAAATAAATTAACAAATAATAATTTTAATATAAATATTTTTATTCTGTAAAAATTTTCATTTAAGTAACATAAATCTCATTTTAATTGATAATATATAATTCATATAAACAAACATTTATTTTGAGTTTTCACATAAGAACATTTCAACTCGAGCACCACAATGTTCTTATTCATATACTTTTGTTAGAGGTAAGAAAAAAATTTCTCTATGGGACAGGAAGGTGACAACCTCATTTTTGCAAATGAAAGTGATTTAAAAATTATTTGGTACTTTTCCTATGCCTCAGTTCATTTTGAATTTGTCTCAAAAGACCAAGTTATTTTTTTGTAAATGTCTTTGAGTTATGTGCCTGCATTATATGTTACTCAGAGTATCTGCTACTTTGATACACCTTTCTAATGGAATTGCTCCTTTCAAAATTTTTGGTCCCTAGATAGTGATAATTTATATATTCCCCCTACACTCATCCAACGTTTTCCAGGGCCAATTCAACTGAGAAAAGTTTGTTGATCAAGAGCTGACAAATCCATTATGTAGTCTGGCTCAAATGTGAAAAATAACATAGCCTATTTTGAAAACCTGAATGAAGAAATGTAGCAGGAAGCTGCTGGTTAATGATGAAAAATTTAACTAAATGGTTATGAGAGAACACAGGAGTGGAGTGCCATGAGTTGAAATTTCAAGATGTAAAGAAATGCAAACTCTGACTTATTTGAGAAGACCAATTGGTAGTGTGAAATAAAAAGACAGATAAATAGTTGTAATGAATACAACTGGAACATCGCAGTGAAACACCACAATAATTGCTGAAAAATTTTTCTAAAGCCACATTAAATTGGAACCACACTCTAGCTCAAGTCTAGAAATCATTCTGGAAGCCAAATACTATAAAGGTTTATTATCTTAGATTTTTAAAAAATTTCCCTTTATTTGTAATCTTTCTCATAATAACTATTTGTACTAAGTTGATTGGATTTATATTCTTTGTAATGAAAAGAATGAAAGATAGAACTGTTCTTTCCATTTGCAGAATTTCAGGTGGACTATACATATATGGGAAGACTACCACATCCACCTTCACACACACACACACACGCATGCGTGCGCGGGTGCGCGTGCACACACACACACACACACACACACAGAGAAAGAATAAATAATTATAATACACTTTAATTTGTTTATTCCAGACATTTATGGGAGGTGAAGAAACCACAAAGTATAGGAGCAGATGCAGCATGTTTTATTATAAAATCATTTGGTCTCTAAAATATCTAAAACATACGGTGACATCATTCATATAAGGTAAAATATTGTCAAATCTGAGTTGTACCATGTGTTCTTTTATATTCTGGGATTAACTAAATATATTAAAATAAAATCTGATCATTGAAATTACAAAAGTGTAACTTCAAATTTTTTAAACAAATTTTATAAAAAATAAATTTTAAATTCATTAATTTAATAAGAAGCAACTACCAAAAATCCACAGCAAATTATACTCAATATTATAAAATCATAGAATTATGTGTTAATCTAACAAAAGCATACAAACTTAAAATCCTGGTTGTTAGAATTGAAAAAAAATTAAAGCTAAATTTTACTCAGTAGAAAGTGCTGATCACTAAATATTTTGATATCTGATAATTTTAATATAAATCTATGATTTATATATTCAAAAAACCCTGAAGTCTGTTCTATTCTCAATATGTGTGTATGTGTATATATATGTATATATGGATATATGTGTGTGTGTGTGTGTGTGTGTGTATACATGCATATAAAGACAGGCATACATATAGTCTTTGGTAAAAGTTATGTGATTTTGACCAAGTTAATTTTATACAAAATTAATGATTAATGAGTTTTAAAATTACCTTTTTGCAGTTAATATATATGTTTTAGTATGATAAAATAAAATAAAAGAAAATGTTATGTTACTTTTGAGATCTTAAGCAAGACAAACCCTATTACTATGTGAAATATTGTTTCTTATTTAAAGCATCAGTGTTATATGTTAACTAAAATACACCAGTTAATACACCAGTTATATATATGAATATTAGGTAATAGTTGCATTTTTAAAAAAAATTTAAAAAGTACTTTGTCATCAAAGAAACCATGTTTTTCTAATTTCTCTTATATTTATTTTTAAGGAAAAATGTTTCAAAGGGTTAAAACAAGCAATACACATTTGGTACCATATTTCATAACAAACAACAATCACAGGAGAGGATAAAGCAGATCAAAGAAGAATGGTTCATTCAGAATATATAAAATGAAATGGGATGTAATAAACTTGTCCCAATTTGAGCATTTGTTCAAAATCTTAATCATGGCTTTATAATAAACAGATCCTATTTTCATCTCAATATGTTGACTCACTAAACTGCCTTACACAAAGTTTCTTTAAGTTTTACTTCTATGTAATGCAAAAATCAGTTTTCTGTGATCATAACTACAATTTAAAGAAAGAATTTACAGTTAAGTAGTTCTCCATATAAATCTATTGATACCTAACTTTAGAAAATTTGGTTATGTCTTATCTTTCCAATCATAAATAGAATCAAACTAAATGACTTAAATCCAATTACCCCAGAAAATTAAGAATGCACACTGAATTCTTTTAATATTCACATCAATAAACCTCTCTCTTCCCATAAATGTTCTGTTTTAAGTCTCTAATTTCATGGTAAGTTGTTAAAGTAGTAATAGAAATTGAATACAGAAAATTCCAGAACATAGACCTAAAAAGACTTTGCTGTCCTTCAACTTCTGAGGCACTGTAAAAAACAAATCCAGCTACCCTACTAAAGTTGCCAAATAGGGATATTGACACTGAATGACAACTATCATGAAATGGCAGATAGGTGATTGAAGCTATCTTAGACCACCTAGAAGAGTCAATCTCCAACCTCAGTAAACTCACGTTAGTGATGCCAGCAAACACCTTATGAATTAGAAAGAATATCCAGGTTGAGTTCAGCCAAAAGACAGGATTATGAGAAATAAAAAAAAAAACTGATGTTTTAAACCATAATGTGCTTTTTAAAAAAAATCTTTAAAATATTTATTCATTTTTGAGAGAGAGAGAGAGAGAGAGAGAGATAGCATGAGCAGAGGAGGGGTCCAGTAAGAGGGAGACACAGAATCTGAAGAGGGATTCAGGCTCCAAGCTGTTAGCACAGAGCCCAACATGGGACTGGAACTCACAAACTATGAGATAATGTCTTGAACCAAAGTTGGGTGCTTAACCAACTGAGATACCCAGGTGCCCCCATAATGTGTTTTTGAGTTAAGAATAGGCACAGTAAGCGACCAGAGTACGAATGTCATTCCAGGAAGAGGTGACAGCATGTGTGAAGTCTCTTAAGCTAGGATAAACATGACGGAATATGCTTGAAGGACTCAAGAACAATCAGTGTGATTGGAGCTTATAAGGAGAAAAACAAATTCTGCAAAGCCAGATTATCTCTGCAGTTTTTATAATTGCTAGGAGATCAGGGGGCGCCTAGGTGGCCCAGTCGGTTGGGCATGTGACTTCGGCTCAGGTCATTATCTCAAGGTTTGTGGGTTTGAGTGCCACGTCGGACTCTGTGCTGACAGCTCAGAGCCTGGAGCCTGTTTTCGACCATGTGTGTCCCTCTCTCTCTGCCCCTCCCCTGCTCATGATCTGTCTCTCTTTCTCTCAAAAATAAACATATATTAAAAAATGTAATAGGAGATTAGACATTGACTGTGAGTGTAATATCATGATAAATATACCATTAAGATACATGAAGCAAATTGCAAAACATATATGGTAGACTTCAGTTTCTGAGAATAAAGTTAGTAGCCTGACAGAATAAATCCTCCCCAAGAACAGCTAAGAATGCTAGGCGAAATTTATCTCTTTGAATACATTAATAAATTATTGAGAATAAAAGTGAAACAGTTAAAGGCCAAAATTAATGAGAAATAAAGCATACAGGTTGTTAAATGAGTCCTGAAACTAGAGTTTTCTCTGGGATATCTTCCATCCCAAGTATAGTTGACTATAATTTGAATTGTAATAGTACTTACACAAGTGGGAATAAAAAGACAAATCTTATGATCATCATGAATGAAATTCGTTTGCTAAAAGACTATAATTTCATTAAGATAGGAAAATTGTGTGTTGTGTGTGTGTGTGTGTGTGTGTGTGTGTGAGAGAGAGAGAGAGAGAGAGAGAGAGAGAGAGAGAGAGATGGAGATAGAGACAAAAGACAAAGACAGAGAGACATAGGGATAGACATGATAAAGAAGATAAACACCTGGCTATATTTTCCTTGACCCTGAGTATAGAAGTAAAAAAGAAAAATAAATCTTCGTGTAATCTCAATTTTCATGTGAACATGGGATATAGGGTTTTAATTCATACTATTTGTGTGGCCAGAAAGTAAGAATTCTAAATTAAATGTTTAAAGTATTCTAATATGCCAAGGAACTTGAAAACATGCAAACATAACTCCACAAATTTCCCAAGAACAAAAATTAAAAATGAGAACTCTAAAACTATATAAGAACACTATTTATCATGAATGAGAATAAGCAAAAACAATATAAGATATTCCCTCCATAATTACTTTTGATTATAAACTTGTAGGGGCCAGTATGTAAAATATAGATGTTTAATATGTTTAAACATATGAAAAGGATTACTGATATTATGAAAGCTAAATAAAGCACTTTCTCAAATTTCAAAGAAAAATTTGAAAAACGAACAAAAGAACTCAAAGAATGAAAGAGTTAACTCCTTTCCTTTCCATTAGAAAGAATATAGAGGTTTACAAAGCAGATAACATACAAATGATGAGAAAATTGTTCAAAAAGAATATAGTGTGAGGAAATTATCAAAATTCACAATGCAGATAAAAAGAGGAAAAAATATGGAAGGTTGCTTAGGAAACCTGTAGAAGAGAGGAAAATTATGACATCTATAAATAAAAGAGTACCAAGGAGATATTTATAGAGCTGACAGAGAATTTCCCAAAATGTATCAATAAGACCAATCTAAAGAGCCAGACAACCAGCAGTTTACAAGAATAAAATCAAATAAATCTATATGACAGTAAAACTACAAAACACAAAACGATAACATTTTAAAAATAGCCAAAGAGAATACAGATAACCTACAGAAACTGACAAATACACTGACTTCTCAAAAGCAATAATTGAAACTAGAAGATCATAAAATAATACTTTATCAAAATGAGAGAAAATTGTCAAGTTAGAAGTGTGTAGGCATTGAAACTACAGAAAATTGTCATGTTAGAAGTGTATAGGCATTGAGGAGGGAGGAGCCAAGATGGCAGAGAGAAAGGGAGCTCTGTAAACTTCCTCTGTCCCATGTATCGAACTGAGAAGGACATTACTCTCATCTGAAAGACTGGAAGGAGAAAATACAGACTCCAGAAAGAAGACTACCTCAAAAATGCCTGAGTGAGTGAGTGTGAACTTGGGATATTGGAAAACGGGCCAGCCCAAGAAGGGCAGGGGAGGTGGGAGCCCTAGTCCAATACAGGGAAAGTGGGCAGAGCCCCTGAGGGACACAGAAGAGAATGAAACTGAACACACTGATAGTACTGTCTCTAGAGAAGAGATAAAGAACATTTAACCCTGCAGGGAGAGAAAAAGTCTCACTCCATACATAACCTCTGGGCAGTGCGAATTCCAAACCTGGGAGGCACAAGGGAAAAAACAGCCCCCACTCTTGCACAATCCTGGCAGGGAGTCAGTGGCCACAGGAGCGCAAACTTCAGCTTCGACTGTGGGAGCGGGAGCACGCACCTCATTTCCACAATGCATCTCACCTCTGGCATAGGAAGCAAGAGTCCCAAATCCTGGGTGCCAACAGGGGAAAAAAATAGCCCCTACAGCTACATGATCCTGGCAGGGAGTTGGCGGCTGAGGCAGCAAGGGCACGAGCTTTGGCTGCAGCTGCTGGAGAGTGCACCTCATTTCCTGCAGTGCCCAGAGCCTCAGGCAGCATCCACGCAAATCCCGGCATGCTCCGTGAGAAACTGCTCCCTCCCCTGATGCGAACCCTGCTGGGAGTTGGCAGTGGTGGCCTGGGGGCTCACACTTGGCCAGTGGCTGCAGGAGCTCACACCTCCCTTCCAGCAGCACATCACAACTCAGGCAGTGGCAGTGCAAATCCGGGCGAGTGCCAAGAAAAACTGCTCTCTCCCCTTAGTAGATCAGGACTAAGAAGCCAGTTGCCAAAGAAAGTACATCTCATCTGTGGTAGCATAAAAGTGCATGGACTAGGATTTTGAAGTGAGGCGGGCCTGGAAAATACAGCTTGGCTCAGTTGCTGCACAAGGAGATTGGACTCATAAGAGTGGCCTGCAGCACATGGTTCCAGCGGAGACTGGGGTGCTGCCATTCATCTCTCCACAACCACCAAGGTGGGCCCTCCAAGAGCAGCCCCTGAGACCTAACTACACCAAACCACACCTATACACTAGGGGGAGCTGCTGCTTTTTTTTGTACTCATTTTTTATTATTATTACACTTTTTACTTATTTAATTTTTTTAAAATTTTTACTCTTGATTTTCCCTTTTCCTTTCTCCCTCTTTTTTTTCTCTTGTCATCCAGATATATTCTCCCTTATCTCATCCTTATCTCTCCCCTCGAATGGTTATACACTTTTAGACTGTCCATTGTCCTTTGTCTCTCTGCTCCCTTTAATATTTTTCTTCCCCTCTTTTCTTATCTTTCCTCTCCCTTTTCTATTCTTCCTTTCCCCTTTTTAATTTTTTTGTTGTTGGATTTGTCTGTGCATTTGCGTGTTTCTCTTTCCTGTGTGGTTGTCTGTATATTTTCCTTTTCAAGGATACCCCAAGAAACAGGCTAAAGTATGCATGATGGAGGTCCCAATTATCGCTGAGTAGCAAAATAAAATAAACAAAGACACAACAAGAGAAACTGAGAGACACCATTAAAAGAACATTTCCTGAAACGACAGGCTCTGGACAGTCAATAAGCCTCCTTTAACAGAGCAATACTAACAGGTGCACAGTGCACAACAAGCTTTTTTAAAATGACAAGATACAGAAAGCTGGCCAAAATGAAAAAACGAAAGAACTCTTCCCTGAAGAAACTCCAGGAAGAAATCACAGCCATAGAACTTCTCAAAACAGATCTAAACAACATAACTAAACAAGAATTTAAAACAATTGTCGTAAAATTAATCGCTGAGCTTCAAAAAAGCATTAGAAAAGCTACTGATACAATGACTAGGGACTTTCAAAATAGGTGTGACGAGTTAAAAAAAAAGGCTATAAATGAGGTGAATAATAAAATGGGAGTGGCCACTTCAAGGATTGAAGAGACAAAAAGAAGAATAGATAGATTAGAAGATAAAGTTATGACAAAAGAGGAAGCTGAAAAAAAGAAAGAGAGAAATTGATCCAGGAGCAGGAAAGGAGAATTCGACACCTGATACAATCAAACGGAACAACATCCATATCATAGGAATTCCTGAAGAGGAAGAAAGACAGAAAGTTCTGGAAGGGATACTAGACCAAATTATAACTGAGAATTTCCCAAATCTGGGGAAAGAAATAGACATCAAATTCAAGAGGCACAAAGAACTCCCTAGAGATGTAATCTGAATCAAACTTTGGCATGACATATCAGAGTGAAACTGGAAAAATATAAAAATAAATAGATAATTATGAAAGCATCTAGGGATAAAAGGACCTAACATACAAAGGGAAACATATCAGGGTAGTTACAGGCCTATCTAATGAAACTTGGCAGGCCAGGAAGAAATTGCAGGAAATCTTCAATGTGATGAACAGAAAAAATATGCAAACAAGAATCCCTTAAGAGCAATCCTATCATTCAAAATAGAAGGAGAAATAAAGGTGTTCCCAAATAATAAGAAATTGAGAGAATTCATGACCACCAAACCAGCCCTACAAGAAATCCTAAGATAGACCCTATGAGGGAAATGTTGCAAAAAATACGAGGTGCCAGACACATCACCATAAATATGAATTCTATGGAAAACACAATGATCTCAACCCACATTTTTCAATACTAACACTGAGTGTAAAAGGACTGAATGCTCCAATCAAACTACACAGGGTTGCAGAATGGATAAACAAAACAAAATCCATCTATTTGCTGTCTACAAAAGACTCATCATAGACCAGAAGTTACCTTCAGATTGAAAGTAAAGGGATGGAGAAATAGCTATGATGCAACTGGAAAACAAAAGAAAGCCAGAGTAGCCATACTTATATCAAACTGGACGTTAAAGTAAAGGCAGTAACAAGAGATGAAGAAGGACATTATGTAATAATCACAGGGTCGCTATATCAGGAAGAGCTAACAATTATAAACATCTATGTGCCAAATTCGGGAGTGTCCAAATACATAAAACAATTAATCACAGACAGAAACAATCTTATTGATAAGAATGTGCTAACTGCAGGGTACGTTAATACTCCACTGACAGCAATACATATATAAACCAACCAGAAAATCACTAAAGAAATTATAGACTTTTATGACACATTGGAATAGATGGAATTGATAGATATATCTAGAACTCTGCAGCCTGAAGCTAGGAAATTCATCTTCTTTTCGAGTGCACATGGCACCATGGCACGTTCTCCAAGCTAAATCACATACTGGGGCATAAAGCAGCCCTCCATAAGTATAAATGAATAGAGAGCATACCATGCACACTTTCAGATCACAATGCTATGAAACTCGAATTTAACCACAGGAAAAAGTCTGGAAAACCTCCAAAAACGTGGAGATTAAAAACCACCCTACTAAAGAATGATTGAGCTAATCAGGAATTTAGAGAAGAATTTAAAAATATATGGAAACAAATGAAAATGAAAATATAAGAATCCAAACTTTCTGGGACGCAGCAAAGGCAGTCCTAAGAGGAAAGTATATTGCAATCCAGGCCTATTTCAACAAATTAGAAAAAGCACCAATTCAAAATCTAACAGAACACTTACTGTAACTAGAAGGGGAACACAAGAGCATTCCCAACCCAGAAGAAGAAAAGAAATAATAAAGATCAGGGCACAAATAAACAATACAGAATAAAAAAAAAAGTCAAGTAGATCGATGAAACCAAGAGATGTTTTTTTGAAAAATAAAAACAAAATTGATAAACCTCTAAGAAGGCTCATTAGAAACAAAAGTGAGAGCACCCAAATACACAAAATCATGAATGAAAAAAGATCTATTACAACCAAACCCTTAGAAATACAAGCAATCATCAGAGATTACTATGAAAAATTATATGCCAACAAACTGGACAACACAGAAGACACGGACAAATTCCTATATGCACAAGCACTACCAAAATTCAAACGGGAAGAAGAGAAAGCATGAATAGACTGATAACCAGTGAAGCAATTGAATCTGTTATCAAAAATCTCCCAATGAATAAGAGCCCAGTGCCAGATGGCTTCCCAGGGGGATTCCACCAGACATTTAAAGCAGAGCTCATACCCATTCTTCTCAAACTATTACAAAAAATAGAAATAGAAGGAAAACTTCCAAACTCATTCTACGAAGCCAGCATCACCTTGATACCCAAACCAGACAGAGACCCAGGAAAAAAAAAAAGAGAACTACGGTCCAATATCCTTAATGAATACAGATGCAAAAATACTCAAGAAGATACTGGCAAACCGAATTCAACAGCATATAAAAAAATATCCATCATGATCAAGTGGGACTCATTCCTGGCTTACAGGGCTGGTTCAATATTTGCAAATCCATGAATATGATCACATTAGCAAACGAAAAGATAAAAACCATATGATCCTGTCGATAGATGCAGAAAAAACATTTGACAAAAATACAGCTCCCTTTCTTTATAAAAACCCTTGAGAGAGTCGGAACAGAAGGGACTTACCTAAACAATATAAAAGCAGTTGATGAAAAGTCCACAGCCAATATCATCCTCAATGGGGAAAAACCGAGAGCTTTCCCCCTGAGATCAGAAACCTGACGACAGAGGTGTCCAAAATCACCACTGTTGTTTCACATAGTGCTGGAAGTCCTAGCATCAGCAATCAGACAACAAAAGGAAATAAAAGGCATCAGAATAGGCAAAGAAGAAGTCAAACTTTCACTTTTTGCTGATGACATGAATACTCTACATGGAAAACCCAGCAGACTCCACCAGAAGCCTTCTAGAGCTGATCAATGAATTCAGTAAAGTCGCCGGCTACAAAATCAACGTACAGAAATCGGTTGCATTCCTATACACCAAAAATGAAGCAGAAGAAAGAGAAATAAAGAAACTGATCCCATTCACAATTGCACAAAATAACATAAAATACCTAGGAGAAAACCTACCCAAGGATGTAAAAGACCTATATGATGACAAATATAGAAAACTTATGAAAGAGATTGAAGAAGACATCATGAAATGGAAACACATTCCAAGCTCATAGATTGGAAGAATAAACATTGTGAAAATGTCATTATTACCCAAAGCAATCTATACATTCAGGGCAATCCCCATCAAAATTGCACCAGCGCTCATCTCAAAGCAAGAACAAGCTATCCTCAAATTCGTATGGAACCACAAAAGACCCCGAATACCCAAAGTAATATTGAAGAAGAAAACTAAAATGGGAGGCATCGCAATACCAGACTTTAGCCACCACAACACAGCTGTCATCATCAAGAGAGTATGGTATTCGCACAAAAACAGACACATAGACCAATGGAATAGAAAAGAGAACCCAGAACTGGGCCCACAAATGTACAGCAAACTAATTTTTGACAAAGCAGGAAAGAGCATCCAATGGAAAAATGACTGCCTCTTTAGCAGGTGGTGCTGGGAGACCTAACAGCAACATGCAGAAGAATGAAACTAGACCACTTTCTTATGCTATACACAAAAATAAACTCAAAATGCCTGAAGGACCTGAATGTGAGACAGGAAACCACCAAAACCCTCAAGGAGAAAGAAGGAAACAACCTCCTTGTCCTCAACCGCAGCAATTTCCTACTTGACACATCCCCAAAGGCAAGGGAAATGAAAGCAAAAATGAACTGTTGGGACCTCATCAAGATAAAAAGCTTCTGCACTGCAAAGGAATCAATCATGAAAACTAATAAGCAACCAACAGAATGGGAAAAGATAGTTATAAATGACATATCAGATAAAGGGCTAGTATCCAAAATCTACAAGGAACTCACCGAACTCCACACTTGAAAAATGAATAATCCAGTGAAGAAATGGGACGAGGACATGAACAGACACTTCTCCAAAGAGGACATCCAGATGGCTAACAAGCACATGAAACGATGGTCAACATCACTCATCATTAGGGAAACACAAATCAAAACCACACTGGGATACCACCTCATGCCCGTCAAAGTGGCTAAACTGAACAAATCAAGAGACTATAGATGCTGGCGAGGGTGTGGAGAGACAGGCACCCTCCTACACTGCTGGTGGCAATGTAAACTGGTGCAGCTTCTCTGGAAAATAGTGTGGAGATTCCTCAAAACTATCGATAGAACTCCCTTATGACCCAGCACTAGCACTGCCAGGAATTTACCCAAGGGATACAGAAGTGCTGATGCATAGGGGCACATGGACCCCAATGTTCATAGGGGCACTCTCAACAATAGCCAAATCATGGAAAGAACCTAAGTGTCTATCACCAGGTGAATGGATCAAGAAGATGTGGTATATACATATATATATATACATACATACATGTGTATGTGTATATATATATATATATATATATATATATATATATATATATAATGGAGTATTACATGGCAATGAGAAAGAATGAAATCTGGCCATTTGTAGGAAAGTGGATGGACCTTGAGGGTGTCATGCTAAGCAAAATAAGTCAGGCGGAGAAGGAGAGATACCATATATTTGCACTCATAGGTCTAACAGGAGAACAGGAGAAACCTAATGGAGGACCAAGGATAGGAGAAGAGGAAAAGGGAGTTGGGGAGAGAGAGGGATACAAAACCTGAGAGACTATTGATTATGGAAAACGAACTGATGGTTGTAGGGGGAGGGGGAGGGGGAAAGACGTGGTGGTAATGGAGGAAGTTACTTGTGGAGAGGAGCACTGGGTGTTATATGGAAACCAACTTGACAATAAACTATTTTAAAAAGTAAGAATGCAGAGACTATCTTTTAGTTATATGATTATGTCTCAGACTTTTGGTGACCCTGTGCCCTTGAATTATAAAATTCACAAGTGCTTTTATCCTCCCACCCCTTTAGGTGGGACAAAGGACTGGATAGAAGACAGGATTGAATTAACTATTTCTTTTTCCAAATTTGTAAAGCTACAAGGAGCTAGAGCTAGATATTTCTCCCCACCCTGTCACTCCAGGTCAGTTAGGCTCTAGTAAAATAATTTTTCTTCGGGATAGTGCTTGTTAAGAAGAACAGAATGCTCTGGTATATTTCAAATGGCTATTTTCCCTCCTCCTGCCAAAATCATAAGGCAGTTTCTCTGATTGTAACTGTGAGAACATAATAGTTACTGAAAGTAAAAACACAAAAGTATGTGATTGCTAAATCTGGAACCTCCTAGAACTTTTAACTCTCAGAATTATTCACACTGAGTCTCCAGCAATTTGGCAATTACATTTTACATTTTCATATTCCAGTACTGGTTTTTGCGCATGGGTATTTGCTCAGAAGTTGTGATGTATATAGCTGACCAACTTTTTCTTCCATTTTGGGTCAGGGATTTGTTCTGTGATCACTGTTCTCCAATAGATTTAAAATGAATTTCATGTTTTTAGTTTTTCAACTTTTTATTTGTTAGGATGGAGTGATGACTTTCAAGCTCCGTACATGATGGATTTCAAACCAGATTTCAAAAAGTTATGGTCTGCATATAGAGTCTCAAATTTCTAAGTAACTGTTTTGTTTATATCTTATAACCATCAAATATGAACTAATTAGTTTACTTTTTGTGTCTATTTCTCCAACTAGAAAATGAAAAATCTTCCAGGAAAGCATAAACTTGTGTCTTCCTAATCGCTGTATACCTTTCACCTAAAACAATTACTAGTAGCCAGTAGTCTCTCCTCAATTACTTTTTAAAATTTATGTTGGTATGAGTCACCAGATATTACTTGAAATACAGGGTAAATTTGAGATTTAGTGTTTGTATGATTTAATGATTTGATTTTTCTACTTATTTTTCTTAGAGATATGAACAGTTTCCTTCAGTGTAAATAGCACTCTAAATATGCACTTGAAATAAAAGCATATCATAATGTGGCCCAGCATCAATAATAAGAGTTGCAAATCTCCCAGTCTATGGATGTGCATTCAAACAGAATAAGTGTAACAGTTGTTATTGCATAAAATTACTGTTGGATTCAGTTTCTTAAAACATAAATAAATGTAAAGCCAGCAAATGGGAAGCAGCATGAGATAGACTAAAAAAGTGAATAACAATCATGAGAGACTTTTGAATGCTGAGAACTGAGGGCTGAGGAGGGAGGGGGAAAGACGAAGGGGGTTATTGGAGGGGGGCACTTGTGGGGAAGAGCACTAGATGTTATATGAAAACCTACTTGGTAATAAACTATTTAAATTTAAAAAATTATTTAAAAAGTGATTAACAAAAGAAAGACTATTGTTACATGGCCCTGGTGAGTTTTAGGTAACCCAATAAGCCTTCCGCTGCTTGTTGAGAGCACATTCATCTCTAATTTTAGAAGTTTTGAATGTTACAAATTGATAGTGATTAAAATAGTGATTCTGGGCACGGTCAGATGCCTAGTTTCCATCGAGCTACTCTTTAGCAACATTTCCAAACACTGGTTTTTTCATTGTCATTGCAGTTTTCAAGTTTTTTTTTTTCCTTAATGTTTGTAATTCTTTAAAAAATTTTTTTTAATGTTTTATTTGTTCTTGGGAGAAAGAGACAGTGAGAGAATGAGCAACGGAGGGGCAGAGTGAAAGAGGGACACAGAATCTGAAGCAGGTTCCAGGCTCTGAGCTATCAGCACAAAGCCCAATGTGGGGCTCAGACTCATAAGCCATGAGATCACGACCTGAGCTGAAGTCGGACCTATAGCTGAATGAGCCACCCAGGTTGCCCATGTTTGTAATACTTAATGTTGATTATTTATAGTGGTTTCTAGACATTCTGCAAGGAATGTACATTAGGCATAAGAAAATAGGTGGAAATTTTAATAATTCTTCTATATGCTTAAAATAAGAATGCACTTTGCAAACAAAGGGAGTGCTTTATTGTAGTAATAAAGAATTTTCTAAATTGTGAATATTTAAGAGACCTTGAAAAATTATATCTAAAATATAATGATAATCATCTTCCTTCTCAGACTATAGCTATCAAATCCTTCTTTAGACATGAAGTTAGTTTGGTCTCAGGCTCTTTTTTTTTTTTAAATAGTTTATTGTCAAATTTATTTCCATATAAAACCCAGTGCTCTTCCCCACAAGTGCCCTCCTTGATTACCACCATTCCCTTCCCATTCCCACTCCCCGTTCAACCCTCAGTTCATTTTCAGTATTCAATAGTCTCTCAGGTTTTGTATCCCTCTCTCTCCCCAACTCTCTTTCTCCGTTCCCCTCCCCATGATGCACCATTAGGTTTCTCCTCTTAGACCTATGAGTGCAAATATATGATATCTCTCCTTCTCTGCCTGACTTATTTTGTTTAGCATGACACCCTCGAGTTCCATCTACTTTCCTAAAAATGGCCAGATTTCATTCTTTCTCATTGCCATGTAATACTCCATTGTATATATATACCACATCTTCTTGATCCATTCATCAGTTGATGGACATTTAGGCTCTTTCTATGATTTGGCTATTGTTGAGAGTGCCCCTATGAACATTGGGGTCCATGTGCCCCTAGGCATCAGCACTTCTGTATCCCTTGGGTAAATCCTTAGCAGTGCTAGTGCTGGGTCATAAGGAATTTTATTGATAGTATTATGAGGAACCTCCATACTGTTTTCCAGAGTGGCTACACCAGTTTACATTCCCACCAGCAGTGTAGGAGGGTACCAGTTTCTCCACATCCTCTCCAGCATCTATAGTCTCTTGTTTTGTTCAGTTTAGCCACTCTGACGGGCATGAGGTGGTATCCCAGTGTGGTTTTGATTTGTGTTTCCCTGATGATGAGTGATGCTTAGCATCGTTTCTTGTGCTTGTTGGCCATCTGGATGTCCTCTTTGGAGAAGTGTCTGTTCATGTCCTCAGCCCATTTCTTCACTGGATTATTCGTTTTTCGGGTATGGAGTTTAGTGAGTTCCTTGTAGATTTTGGATACTAGCCCTTTATCTGATATGTCATTTGCAACTATCTTTTCCCATTCTGTCGGTTGCTTATTAGTTTTCTTGATTGATTCCTTTGCAGTGCAGAAGCTTTTTATCTTGATGAAGTCCCAATAGTTCATTTTTGCTTTCATTTCCCTTGCCTTTGGGGATGTGTCGAGTAGGAAATTGCTGTGGATGAGGTCAAGGAGGTTGTTTCCTTCTTTCTCCTTGAGGGTTTTGGTGGTTTCCTGTCTCACATTTAGGTCCTTGAGCCTTTTAAACTCATTTTTGTGAATGGTGTAAGAAAGTGGTCTAATTTCATCCAGTTATCACAGTACCACTTGCTAAAGAGGCAGTCTTTTTTTCCATTGGATACTCTTTCCTGCTTTGTCAAAAATTAATTCACAGTATATTTGTGGGCCCCATTCTGGGCTCTCAATTTTATTCAATTGGTCTATGTGTCTGTTTTTGTGCCAGTACCATACTGTCTTGATGATGACAGCGTTGTAGTAGTGGCTAAAGTCTGGGATTGCGATGCCTCCCATTTTGGTTTTCTTCTTCTATATTATTTTGGCTACTCAGGGTCTTTGGAGGTTCTATACAAATTAGAAGATACCTTGTTCCTGCTCTGAGAAGAGCGCTGGTGCAATTTTGATGGGGATTGCCCTGAATGTATAGATTGCTTTGGGTAATAATGACATTTTCACAATGTTTATTCTTCCAATCTATGAGCTTGGAATGTGTTTCCATTTCATGATGTCTTCTTCAATCTCTTTCATAAGTTTTCTATATTTGTCATCATGTAGGTCTTTTACATCCTTGGGTAGGTTTTCTCCTAGGTATTTTATGTTATTTTGTGCAATTGTGAATGGGATCAGTTTCTTTATTTCTCTTTCTTCTGCTTCATTTTTGGTGTATAGGAATGCAACCGATTTCTGTACGTTGATTTTGTAGCCGGCGACTTTACTGAATTCATTGATCAGCTCTAGAAGGCTTCTGGTGGAGTCTGCTGGGTTTTCCATATAGAGTATTCATGCCATCAGCAAAAAGTGAAAGTTTGACTTCTTCTTTGCCTATTCTGATGTCTTTTATTTTCTTTTGTTGTCTGATTGCTGATACTAGGACATCCAGCACTATGTGAAACTACAGTCGTGAGAGTGTACATCTTTGTAGTGTTCCTGATCTCAGGGGGAAAGTTCTCAGTTTTTTCCCCATTGAGGGTGATACTAGCTGTGGGCTTTTCATAAATTGCTTTTATAATGTTTAAGTAGTCCCTTCTATTTCGACTTTCTCAAGGGCTTTTATTAAGAAAGGGCACTGTATTTTTGTCAAATGTTTTTTCTGCATCTATCGACAGGATCATATGGTTTTTAACTTTTTTTTTGTTCATGTGATGTGTCACATTGATGAATTTGTGAACATTGAACCAGCCATGCAAACCAGGAATGAATCATCTTGACCATGGTGGATAATTTTTTATATGCTTTTGAATTCATTTTGCCAGTATCTTGTTGAATTTTTTGCATCTGTATTCATTAAGGATATTGCCCTGTTGTTCTGTTTTTTTGCTGGGTCTCTGTCTGGTTTGGGTATCAAGGTGATACTGGCTTCGTCGAATGTGTTTGGAAATTTTACTTCTATTTCTATTTTTTTGGAATAGTATAAGAAGAGTGGGTATTAGCTCTGCTTTAAATGTGTGGTGAATTCCCCTGGGAAGCCATCTGGCCCTGGGCTCTTATTCATTGGGACATTTTTGATAACAGATTTGATTTCTTCACTGGTATAGGTCTATTCATGCTTTCTATCTCTTCTTGTTTTAATTTTGGTAGTGCATGTATGTTTAGGAATTTGTCCATTTTTTCTAGGTTGTCCATTTTGTTGGCATATAGTTTTCTCTCTTTTCTTTCTGAGGAGCCTGACTAGAGGTTTATCAATTTTGTTTATTTTTTCAAAGAACCAACTCTTGGTTTCATTGATCTGCTCAACTGTTCTTTTGGATTCTATATTGTTTATTTCTGCCTTGATCTTTATTATTTCTTTCATTCTGCTGGGATTGGGGAGCTCTTGCTTTTCCCCTTCTAGTTGCATTAGGTATTCTATTAGATTTTGGATTTGCGCTTTTTCTAGTTTGTTGAAATAAGCCTGGAATGCAATATACTTTCCTCTTAGGACTGCCTTTGCTGCGTCTCAGAGAGTTTGTTGTATTTTCGTTTTCATTTGTTTCCATTATTTTAAAATTTCTTCTCTAATTGCCTGATTAGACCAATTATTCTTTAGTAGGGTGGTTTTTAACCCCCACATTTTTGGAGGATTTCCAGAGTATTTCCTGTGGTCAATTTCAAGTTTCGTAGCATTGTGATCCGAAATTGTACATGGTATGGTCTCAATTTCTTTATATATATGGAGTGCTGATTTGTGCCCCAATATGTGACCTATCTTGGAGTATATGCCATGTGCACTTGAGACGAAGGTGAATTTCTTAACTTCAGGATGCAGAGTTCTAGATATATCTATCAATTCCATCTGTTCCAATGTGTTGTTCTGGTCCATTGTTTCTTTAGTGATTTTCTGTCTGGTTGATCTATGCATTGCTGTCATTGAAGTATTAAAGTGCCCTGCAATAAGCACATTCTTATCAATAAAATTGTTTTTGTCTGTGATTAATTGCTTTATGTATTTGGGCGCTCCCGAATTTTGTGCATATATTTTTATAATTGTTAGCTCTACCTGATGCAGAGACCCTGTAATTATTATATTATGTCCTTCTTCATCTCTTGTTACTGCCTTTACATTAAAGTCCAGTTTGTCTGATATAAGTATGGGTACTCCAGCTTTCTATTGTCTTCCAGTTGCATCATAGATATTTCTCCATCTCTTTATTTTCAATCTGAAGGTGTCTTCAGGCTAAGGTGAGTCTCTTGTAGACAGAAAATAGATGGCTTTTGGTTTTTTTTTTTTTTCCCAATCTTCTACCTTGTGTCGTTTGTTTGGAGCATTCAGTCCATTTATATTAGATGTTATTATTGAAAAATGTGGGTTTGGATTCATTGTGTTCTCCATAGAATTCATGTTTGTAGTGGTGTCTCTGGTACCTTGTATTCTTTGCAACATTTCCCTCTCAGAGTCCTTCTTAGGATTTCTAGTATGGCTGGTTTGATGGTGATGAATTCTCTCAATTTTTGTTTATTTGGGAATATCTTTATCTCTCCTTCTATTTTGAATCACAGGATTTCTGGATAATGGATTCTTGGCTGCATGTTTTTTCTGTTCATCACATTGAAGATTTCCTGCCATTCCTTCCTTGCCTGCCAAGTTTCATTAGATAGGTCTGCAACCACTCTGATAGGGTTCCCTTTGTATGTTAGGGCCCTTTTCTCCCTAGCTGCTTTCAGAATTCTCTCTTTATCTTTATATTTTGCCAGTTTCACTATGATATGTTGTGCCAAAGGCCAATTCAAATTACGTCTTAAGGGGGTTCTTTGTGCCTCTTGAATTTGAATGTCTATTTCTTTCCCCAGATTCAGGAAATTCTGTTATAATTTGGTCTAGTACCCTTTCAGGACCTGTCTCTCTTTCTTCCCCTTCAGGAATTCCTATGATACAGATGTTGTTCCATTTGATTGTATCACACAGGTTTTGAATTCTCGTTTCCTGCTCTTGGATCAATTTCTCTCTCTCTCTCTCTCTCTCTCTCTCTCTCTCTCTTGGCTTCCTCTTTTGCTATAACTGTGTCTTCTACTCACCTATTCTTCTCTCTGCCTCTTCAGTCCATGAAGTCGCCACCTCCTTTTTATTATTCACCTCATTTATAGCCTTTTTTTTTTTATCTCGCCACAGCTATTATGAACGTCCCTAGTCATTGTATCAGTAGCCAAACCCAGAGATTAATTTTAATGACAATTGTTCTAAATTCTCGTTTAGTTATGTTGTTTAGATCTGTTTTGAGAAGTTCTGTGGCTGTGACTCCTTCCTGGAGTTTCTTTAGGGGATAGTTCTTTCATTTTGTCATTTTGGGTAGCTCTCTGTCTCTTGTCAGTTTTAAAAGCTCGTTGTGCACAGTGCACCTGTTGGTATTGCTCTGTTAGAGGTGGCTTATTGACTTCCCAGGGCCTGTCATTTCAGCAAATGTTCTTTTAATGGTGTCTCTCAGTTTCTCTTGTTGTGCCTTTGATTATTATATTTCCCTACTCAACGATATCTGGGACTCTCTGTCATGAGGAGTACTTTGGCGTGTTTCTTGGGGTAGCCTTGAAAAGGAAAACAGAAAAACAAACACAGAGGGAACAGAAGCACACAAAGGCACAGAAAAATCAAACAAAAAACAAATTAAAAGGGGGAAATGAAGGAAAGAAAAGGAAGGGAGAGGAAAGAGAAGAAAAGAAAATAAGGGAAGAAGTAAAATAAAGGGCGGGGGGACAGAGACAACAAAGGACAATGGATATTCTAAAAGGGTATAACCAGTCAAGGGGAGAGATAAGGATCAAATAAGGGAGGATATATCTGGATGCCAATAGGAGAAAAAAGAGGGAGAAAAAAAAGGAAAATAAAGATCTTTTTAAAAGTGTAGAAAACGTAATAATAAAAAATAAGTATAAGAAAAACAACATCTCCCCCTAGCAGATAGGCATGGTTTGATGTAGGTTGGTCTTGGGGTCTGCTAAGTTGGCCTTGCCTTGATGGTTGTGGAGAGAAGAATGGCGGTGCCCCAAGCTCTGCTGGAACTAGGTGCTGCAAGCCACTCTTATGAGTCTGAGCTCCTTGTTCTGCGAGAGAGCCAAGCTGTATTTTCCAGGCCTGCCTCGCTTCTAAATTTTAGTCTATGCAGTTTTATGCTGCCACGGATAACATGTACTAGCATTGGTGGCCGGTTTCTTAGCTGGGATCTCGTAGGGGGAGGAAGCAGTTTCTCTTGGTACTGCCTGGGATTTGAGGTGTACTGCAGGAAGTTAAGTGTGCACCCCCAAAGCCGCTATCACTGCTGCGCCAACTCTCTGCCAGGATCATGTAAGGGTGGGGGCTATTGTTCTTGGTGCCACTCAGGATTCGGTATCCACGCTCCCCCTGGTCTCCAACTCTTAAGAGGAGTATGTCTTATGTATTGATGACACGTATCCTAATATTAAATTCATTGTTAAGAATAAAATGTACCTCATATATTTTGTTTTCTTATTACTTTTACCAAACTGTGTTTATAATCAAGTTTACTGATTAAAAATAAGGCCTGGGTGGCTCAGTCAGTTAAGCATCTGCTCTGCTCAGGTCATGATCTTACAGCTTGTGAGTTCTAGCCCCACGTTGGGCTCTGTGCTGACAGTTCAGAGCCTGGAGCCTGCTTTGGATTGTTTTTCTCTCTCTCTCTCTGCTTTCCCCACTTGTGCTCTCTCTCTCTCTTTCTCATAAACATAAAAATTTAAAAATAAAATAAAAGCCCAAAGGTCTTTCATGACTGACTGTTATTAGTTAATTCTTATTAATTCTTTATTACTTCTGTAAGTGTAATCTGACAAAACTGTTTGTGAGGATATTAATTATGGGTTTTACTGTATTTTAAAAATCAATAATGTGGCAATTGATTAATCCAAACAGTGAGTCATTCTGACTGAAATAATCCTACAATCCCCAGTCTGGCTGTTTTTATTTAATTTTTGAAAAGAATATTTTAGGTAGTGTTACAGGATCATACTGGTACAATGTTACCAGTTACTGCTATGATTTTAGATTGTGTGGTTTAACAAACAGCAACATATACTCAAAGCCTTAAAACAAACAAAAATTTATTTTTTTTTACTTAAGTTACTTTAAGGTTTAAGTTCGTCCATAATTCTGTTGCACTTTTGAACTTTGCTGGCATATATTTGCTTCACTAGACTCTATTGGCCCAGTGTATGCTGGGCTCAACTAGATTTTGATAAAAGTGTCTCCACTGTCTCATGTCTTCCCATTCAGGAATCTACACTGACGAAATGTATCCATTATGTGAGACTACACTGACGTAATGTATCCATTATCCATTATGCGAAACGTTGCATTTGTGTTTATGTGCAGCAAATGTTATAAGGCTATGACCAAACTCAGAAAGGCAGAGAAACAATGCAAGGACAAAAATGGAAGAAATGCTAATGAATAAAAGATCATTTTATCACAAAAGATTTTTTATTCGCATACACAAACTTCTTTACTCTTAATTTCTATCCCTTAACATGGACAATAAATACGCATTTTTATGTCAGAAAAGTTGCCATTTATGACATTATAATCAAAGACTAAAAATAAACACCAGATATTTTCATATCCTAACTAACAAAAATATTATTGATTAATGTATCTAACCCTTTTTAAACCTATAAATTTTTAACCTATAACTTCTTGAGTAATGTTCTTCACACATTTAGTTTTGATTAAATTTTCTTTTTTTATTGTTTATTTATTTTTGAGAGACACAGTGTGATCAGGGGAGGGGCAGAGAAAGAAGGAGACACAGAATCTGAAGCAGGCTCCAGGCTCTGAGCTGTCAGCACAGAGCCCAACGTGGGGCTTGAGCTCACAGATGCAAGATCATGACCTGAGCTGATGTCGGCCACTTAACTGACTGAGTCACCCAGGCGCCCCTTGATTGAATTTTCATAGTTTTTTGATTTTCATTTTAATGAGAAAAGACAATTTTGTGTATATAGAAACAACTTCAAACAACTATCTTATATGGCAATTTTGGGAAACTACTTAAGATTTGGTTCGATAAACATTAATGTCAATATAGCAGAAGCAATGGTTCATTAGTATGTTGTATTTTCCTTTCATTATACAAAAATAAGTTGAATATTTCACTTGGTTTTGTTTCTAACATGTGCTCAAAACAATAAGGTATTCCTCAACTGTCAATTGGTTCTATTATGGTAGAAGCTGTTATAACATGGAATATATTTTGGGAACTAGGAATATACATATGATTCTATAGTTATCATTTAAAATTAGCTCAAATGTTGAATTGATTTTCTTTACTTTTTACTCTGTCACTTTTCCATTCTTATTTCCAAAACACAACTTTTTATCCTCCAATCACATATGGCACTAGACTTTCAGACACACACACACACACACACACACACACACACACGAACGCACCACATATACACAAACACACACAGAGCATGTTTGCATGCAAGATAGATAGGTAAGTAGATATTGAGAGAATTCCCATTTGATCTTATATTCTTAATAATCCACTATCAGTTTTGGTCTTGTCTTCCTCTTGTGAGTAGTCTGCTTATCAATTTTCCAGTTGCTTGGTTCAATATGAGCATAACAGGAGAAACTTAAAAAGAAATATCTGTGCTTGAGCACACAAAGAGGAAACTGGGACAGCTGTAAAAGTGACTAATTAATATCTGGATCCATTCAACTGTGTCAACCAAAGGGAAAAGAATTATCATTCCTGCTTGTCTGAAAAGTCATGAGAGCCCATCTGTGTAGAATTTAGACAGTCTGCCTTCTTTCTGAGGAGTCTCAGAAATAATGTTCAGTAAAAAGCCCACCAGTCCCATTTACTCTGCATGATAGGGTACTGAATGCCACCAGACCTGCAGTGAGTGACTTTTTGCTCCTCGTTTAATCACAGCAAAAATCGTTTTCACACAGCAAGGGATAGGAGACTTTCAAACTAATAAAATAATACTTTCCAAAGACATTTTCAAGAACAATTGTAATTGTCGGGGACCGCCATGTTTCTGTCTGCCTCAAGGCTAGGATTATTCACTCAGCAGAGTGAGGCAGTAAACAAGATTTGCATCAGGAAGCTGGAGATTGGTATCTCTCTGGCATGGCATGACCTAAGGTGCATTAAGATCAAAACCCATTCAGTGTTAATTCTCCGCCTCCCAGCTTTGCTGAAGGCTGTAGGGGCGTTTCTTTTACCTGGTATTCTGATGTAATGTCAAATGCTTTGATCTCTCCGCCCTGAGATTGTATATATACAGCCCTTTTAATAAACTCGCTCTCTCTCTCTCTCCGCATAACCAGAAACCCTGAGTGTTGTGTTTTATTTTTTATACGTTCCCCTTTTCCCTTCTCTCTTATCTTCCCTCAGGAAAAGAACCCATGCCGGTTCTCCCGCACAGGCCAGAGCGGCCAGGGAGGGTCACGGCAGTAATGAGTAGTGGTGATTATCCTGTGAAATTATAGTAAAACTATAAGAAAAGACTATAGACCTAAGAAAACTGTTGACAGGGTATATGGGATTCTTCACTTAAGACATAAGAACATGTCCTAAAGTTAAAGACCAAATCTGAATTGGAAATAGCCAATAATAAGTGAATAGTATTTCAAAGAGCTTAAAATGCACTACTGAAGTCAACCACTGAACTACTTAAGTGCCACTTCTTCATGTTGACCCATATAGAACACTATATGTGCATCACAAAATTTCACCATTAGCTATTTTTATGTTTAGCTTTCTTTTTTTTTTCTTTTTGCTTTTCTTCATTTTTTAAAGACACATTTATTCAGCGTTATGATCAGACTATTACATTTAGCAATGAACAGCGCGGGTGCAAAAAAATTCTACATTAAAACCCATTGTTTTAATGCTTTACACTTTCCACAGAACAGAAACCAAAATAGCCTGTTATACAATTAGTCACAAATACAGTCCTTGTGCTTTTGCCACACACATGAGTATTGTCTAAAACATTTCTTCTTTGTAGCAGCTAGGCCCTGCTGCAAAGTTAGGCCCTACTGTTCTTGGCTAAGTTCACAATCTGTTGTAACCTCTAGCTTTCTTGTCACTTCTCTGGCTCTCCCCTCCTCCTAAGCTTTGCTTCCTGGCCATAATTAAAACCTCCTGCCACTTCCATAGCTGCTGCTGCTGCTCAAACCACCATAGCCAAGTTAGTTTCATGGATTGACAAAGTATTGGCCTCCACCCCCATAGGGGCCAAAGTTTCTGCCTCCAAAACTTTCTCTTTTCATAGGTCCACAATTTGAAGATTGATTGTTGTAACTGCCAAAATCCTTATTGCTTCCACCACCTCCAAAGTTGCTTCCATCATTACCACATCCATTATAGTCATCCCTACTGCCACCATATCCACCACCACCTTGACTGACACCAAAGCACCCTAGCCCACTGAAGTTTCCTCCATGACCAAAGTTGTGATTCCCACCAAAACCACATCCATGACCACCACCGGTTTCCAGAGCCACTTCGACCTCTTTGGCTGGAGGAAGCACTAAGCATCTCTTGCTACTTCACAGTTGTGGCCATTTACAGTATGGTATTTTTGACTGACAATATTGTCTACAGAGTCATGGTTGTCAAATGTTACAAAAGCAAAACGTCTCTTTTTGCCACTGCTTCAGTCAGTCATGATTTCGATCACTTCAATTTTCTAATACTGTTCAAAATAATCTTTTAGATGATGTTCTTCAGTGCCTTTTTTAATGCCACCAACAAAAATCTTTTTAACATTTAAGTGGGCACCAGGTCTTTGATAATCTTCTCTGGAGACAGCCGTCTTCGGCTCTATAACTCTTCCATCCACCTTGTGTGGCCATTCATTCATGGTTGCATCCATCTCTTCCACAGTAGCATTGCTGACAAACCCAAAGCCTCTAGAGCACTTGGTGTTGTCTCTTTCATTACCATACAGTCTGTAAGCATTTCCCATCGCTGAAAATTGCTCCTCAGACTCTTACCGATTGCTTCAAAGTTCAAACCTCTGATTAAAAGCTTCCGCAGCTGTTCAGGTTCTTTGTGAGACTCTGACTTAGACATGACAGAGGGGGGAGGAGAGAGATGTTTACTCACCAGTGTCCATGGGCAGAACAGTTGCTTTTCTTCTTACATATTTTTTTACATTGAAAGTTTAGTGTAGGAAAAAAAGGGATTCAAGATTCATGTGAAGTGAAGGAATAACCACAAAGAGTTCATTATTGCTGTACTTTTAGTTGCCCACTTACAGCACAGAGATGATCCACTGGACGTACTTTGTTGCTTTGCAATAATCTAAGTATTGGGCAGCATAAATCTAAACAATGTATTTCCTTAATCATTCACAAAACAGAATCTAATTTTCTTAGAAAAAATTTTGTCCTATCTGTCCTATAATTCAATTCTCTTATTAGTTTATTTAACTAAACTTTTTACAATTTTTAGATAATTGTATATTCACACAGTTTCAAAAAATAAAACACAGAGACACCATGTATACTTTACCCTGTTCCCCTCAATGATAACATCTTGAAGAACTATAGTATAATACCACAACCAGTATATTGACCTAAATACAATTTACTTATATTGTTCAGATTTTCTCATACTTATTTATGTGCATTCATGTTTAGATTCATGCAGTTTTGTTTTTATGCCACCACATGCCACCACAATCAATACAAAACAGTTCAAAATTGCAAGGATCCCTGATGCTGTTCTTTAATAATCAATCACGGTAGACTCCGTGGCTTAGCTGGTCAAAACACCTGTCTAGTAATAATCAATCACATGCATCCTTCCCTGTATCTTACATTAACACCTGGTAGTCAGTTCTCCATTTCAATAACATTGTATTTTCAAAAATGTTATAAGGAGATATCAGATAAAATGGAAGACTAAGGAAGTCTTAAACACTGTCCTTCCTTAAAAGTAATGAAAAAACAAAGGAAATAGTTAGAATTAACTTTTTTGGAAGTTAACTCAAACCTTGAAGAAACTCAAAAGCTTGCAGCAACTCATTTCTAAGAAAAATGGCTGAATATCAATAAAATGAGAGAGCTTTCAAGAACTTTAAATTACTCTAGTCTGATTTTACACTCCTTAGCTCAGAAGCAGCATTGAAAAGAACACATATTCCCAGTATTAGAGAGAGCAACATGTACATCATTCACAAAGAATTGTTAGTATTTGATCTGTCTGGTAACTCACTGAAAGACCACATGAAAAGACTTTCATTGTTTTGCCTAGGTCAGAACTCACTGAGGAAAACAAGAGACTAACCGAGAAGCTTAGGAGGAAATGTTGGGGAATAAAATGTACATAAGGGCTTTAAAACTTTGAATATATTTCTGAGAAGTTAGAGGATAATATGCATGTCCAGTGCTCTGTACGTGCTCAGGAAAGAGCGGAGAAGACTCTAAGCCCCCACTTCTGGTTGACCTTGAGGTTCTGCAGAAGCAGGAAGTGAATGCTAAGGCAGAGCTATAAACGTCCCAGCTGAGTGTTGAAAGAGTGACACAATTTGCACAAAGAGTACGTTCACAAAGTATGAGAGAGATTTTGCTTCTAGAAGTTTAAGGAAATCTCTGTCCAATCATTAGCTGACTATTAAGCTGGCAAATCAAAGACTTCAAGGGCCAATAAGAATACAGACTTTACAGAATTTATCCAGAAAAGTTACTATGCAAACAAACAAACACATAAAACAAACACACTATCAAACATCAACAAAGGCAAACGCTGAGGGAAAGTAAAAAATCTAATTTCCAGAGTTGTTGAATTACAATATTAAAAGTGCCAGGTTTTCAATAAAACATTACAAGAACTGCAAAGAAACATAATTATAGATCATGTGCAAGATAAAAGTCAATTAATAGGAACTATCCTTAAAGAAGGTTAGATGTTGGTTATATTAGATAAATAATTTAAATAATATATTATAAATATATTCAGAGTTAAAGGAAATCATTAGTAAAGAAAGAAGAATCTGAGGAAAATGCATCATAAAATTGAGAATATCATTAAAGAGATACAATTTCTGGAGTTGAAAAATACAAGTGAACTTAAAAGTTCACTAGATTGGATAAACAGCAGATTTGAACAGGCTGAAGAAAGTATTGGTAAATTTGAATATGATCAATGCAGCCTATCCACTCTGAAAAATAGGGAAAAAAAGAATGAAGAAAAAGAAACAGCCTAATGATGATGTTGGACATCATCAAATGCATCAACATATGGAATGAACGGAAACAAACGAATAGAATAGTATTTGAAAAGATAATGGATAAGAAAACCCAACTTTGATGAAAAGTTTTACCTACACCTCAAAAAACACAACAGACTCCAAGTAAGATAAAGTTAATGAAATCTACACTTAGTTGCTGCACTGCCATTGCCCAAATCATGGTTCGTGTGCTCCACTGGGGCTCTCTTAGCAGCAGCCACTGTTGCCCTACGATCTCTGGCTTCAGTTTATCCTTCCCTTACTGCGGAGCCACTTTCTTCCTAGAGCTCTAGGAAGCTGTACTCATTTCTGTCCTGCAGCTGGAGCCACTTGTCTTGGGCTCCCCCTTTACTTTTTTACTCCCTGTTACCTTGGGGCCTTTCCTATGGTGACCATTGCCCAGCTGTCTTAACCCTGCATCTCAGACCCAGGACACAGTCCCTCACTGTTTTACTCTCTCAATTCCTGGGAGAAGACTGTCTCTGTCTGACCCCTCAGCCTCGCGGCCCAGCACCTCTGTTAAACTGTCATCTAGCTACAGCAACAGGCACCCCTTGGCAGTGCCAAAGAAGTGGTGAAAGAAGGTTCAGGCCAGCCCAGTGGGGCAGCTGTCCAGCAGCTTCCATCTGTACCAACTGAACCGGCCAGGTGTCAAGGGCTGATGCAACCCCACGACTGCCAGAGCACAGGAAGGATCGGAACAGGCAGCCAATTAGGCCCTGGGTCTGTGGCCATAATCCAAACTGATGAGGTGAATCCTTTCCCTGGACTGCTACCACCCATGAAGCCCACCTAACCCTCGTTCAGAAAAGAGGTTTTAAAGTCAATCATGGGAGAATTGGATAAAATTGCCATTTGTCACTGCCAGCTTCTTCATGTATACATTTGTGTAAGCAACCAAAGATACACAGGAAAGCAAATATAACTTACATTATCCAAGATGGCCTCTGCAAAAAGAAATGAAAATGACTTTTGGGAGGATTCTGTTTCATCTAATATAATTCAGAAGCAGGGGGTAAAAAGGCTTTTAAAAATACCAAGAACATTGGAAATATGTGAAATCACCATTTCTAACTGAACTGAACCAAAACGAAAATTAAGCGGGGGCAAAGTTTTGTGATCCACCTTCTTCTAGTGTTCTTCCAAAGCCTTCTAGTCACTGGATGGGAAGAAGTCTTGGAAAACCCAATCAAAACAGGGAGTTAATGGTGGTATACTTAAAAACTCTCCTAAAAGTTCAAACTTAGATCTTAGATTGTAGTAAACCTGTAAAATACATTTTTTTCCAAAATCTATGGGCTCTTGAAAAGAAAATTGGTTCATAAATGGAAATTTGCCTTGTAACATGCAAGTGCAAAAGATGAGCTTAAAATTGCAAATAATTTTTATTATATTTTATATTTTGTAAGTAATATATACCGTGTGCTATGTTTATATTGTTCACACTTGAGAGGTACATTATAGTATTGTTATGAAAGTATGTGTTTTGCCCTACAATATGGTAGGTGTTTCGTATATATACAATGGAGGCACAAAGAAGACTTATTTATTTACATAAAGTACTGAGATTTATTTTTAAAGAAACAGTTATCTAATCTTAAAGTGAAGATCTAAATGTGAACAGTTTACTAATACGCTACTAAAGTTTAAATCTGTGGCACAATCATTGTAAACATGAGATTTGTCTTTGTTTCTTTAAATTGATTTCTGCCTTCTAATCTGTAATTACTGGAAAACTCTCATTCCCATTTTTACCAAACATAATTTCTGGTTTTTGATTTATTCATTCAAATTTATTTTTTATTTTTTTATACTTAATGATGTTTTTATTTTTTATAATAGTTTATTGTCAAATTAGTTTCCATATAACACCCAGTGCTTCTCCACACAAGTGCCCCCCACCATGACCATCACCCCCTTCCCCCTCCCCCTTCAGTCCATGGTTCTTCTCCAGTATTCAGTAGTCTCCCTTGATCCGCGTTCCTCACTCTTCCCTGCTCTCTCTCCCCCTTCCTCTCCCCATGGTCCCCTGCCAGGTCTCTCCTGTTAGACCTATGAATGCAAACATATGGTATCTATCCTTCTCTGCCTGACTTATTTCGCTTAGCATGACACCCTCAAGGTCCATCCTCTTTCCTACAAATGGCCATACATCATTCTTTTTTAAAATACGTCTATTTTTAATGCTTAGGAAATAGACTGTAATCAGATTTTTAAATAATAATAATATAATGAAATGCTCCTCCCTTTTAAAAAAATCTACACTTAGTCAAATTATAATCTGTCAAACATAAAAAATAAAGATTCTTAAAAGCAGTAAGAGAAAAACAACTCATCTACAAGAGATCGTCAATAAAAGAAATAGGTAATTTCTCATCATAAACCATTGAGGACAGAAAATGGTAGGTGATCTATTTGAAATGCTGAAAGAAAATTTGGCAATTAAGAAATATATATATATGAAAAAATTATCCTTTAAAACCAAAGGAGTAATTAAAATTCTGGATAAACAAAATGTGAGAGTGTTGCTAGTTAATTTGACTATGAAAAATCATATAGGGATACCTTCAGGCTTTAATGAGAAGATGGAACCTGTTTCAGATTCTATGTCTCCCTCTCTCTCTCCTCATTCAACTCATGCTCTTTCTCTCACTCTCAAAAATAAATAAACATTGAAATTTTAAATATATATAATTTAAAAAATCAATTCAAGGGAATTAGAGTAGTACACCAGAAAATATTTATTTAACACCAAATAAGGCAATAATGGCGAAAGTGAGAAATAAAAATGATATGACACAGTGAAAACAAATTGTAAAAAGCAGAGGTAAGGCCTAGCTTGTTAATATTTACATCAAATGTAATTTATTAAACTCTCCAAGTAGAGAAAATCAACACAACCAAGAGTTGTTCCTTTGAAAAGATAAAAAAGATACGCCTTTAGCAAAACTGAACAAGCAAAAAAGGATAAAAAATTCAAATTGCTAAAATCAGGCATAAATATGGGAACATTACTATTGATCTTACAGAAACAGTAAGGATTGTAAAGAAATATTATTAACAAAAAATATTATTAACAACTGTATGCCAATTTACTAGGTAATTTAGTTGAAATGTATAAATTCCTAGGGGACATAAACTATCAAAAATTATTTTAAAAAAATGTTTGGATAGTCCCATCACAAACAGAGAGATTAAGTTAGTGGACAAAATAAGCTTCCAACAAAGAAAAGTGGAGTTGTAGATGGTGTTATTGGTAAATTCTACCAAACATTTAAAGAAAAAATAACATCAATCCCTCAGAAACTCTTCCAGATGAAGAAGAAAAAGAAGAAGAAGAAAAAGAAGAAGAAGAAGAAGAAGAAAAAGAAGAAGAAGAAGCAGCAGTAGCAGCAGCAGCAGCAGCAGGAGGAGGAGGAGGAGGAGGAGGAGCAGGAGGAGGAGGAGGGAGTATTTTTCAACATATTTTGCGAAACCAGTATTATCCTGATACCAAAATGAGACAAAAGTACCACAAGAAATTAAGCTTACAGACCAATATCCTTTACATTAGTGCAAAAATCCTCAACAAAGTACTAGCAAATCAAATTCAGCAACATATTAACAAGATTATATACCATTTATAAGTGGCATGCAAGTAATGCAAGGTTGGTTTAGCGTCTGAAAATCAAATAATGTAATACAATGTATCAATGTAAAAAAGAACAAAAACTACATAATCATCACAATAAATGCAGGACATGATTTTTCAAAATTCAATATCTCTTCATGATATAAGCAATAAATAAACTAGTAACAGAAGAGGATTTCCCAAACCTGATAAGTAACGTGTGAAAAATTCAGAGCTAACATTATACTCAAAGGTAAAAGATTGAAAGTTTTTCTCCTAAAATCAGGAATATTATAAGGATGTCATCTCCTCCCACTATTATTCAATATCACATTAGAGGTTCTAGCCAGGACAATTTGGTAGTAAGAAGAAACCAAAGGCACTCATATTGAAATATAAAAAGTAAGATTATTCCTATTCAGAGATTATAGCATGTTTTCAATATAAAAAACTTAGGATTTCCAACACACCATCAAAATATCCATTTGATATTTCAGGATAGAAGAAAAACATACAAACCAGTTATATTTCTATACACTAACAATGAACTATCTGAAAATGAAATTAAAAATCCGTTAACATTCAAAATGTTATCAAAAATAATAAAATACTCTGTAATGAATTTAAACAAGAAAGTACAAGTAGTGTACACTGAAAACTATAATTTGTTGAAAGAAATAACTGAAGACTTAAATTATAGAAATTGATTTTATGTTAAAGGATTGAAAGATTAATATATTAAGTTGGCTATACTAGACAAAACCATCTCCAGAGACAAGCAATCATAAAAATTTTCACTGTGTTTTTTGCAAACCTGAAAATGTACCTTAAAATGAATAAGGAAATACCAGGGACCTAGAATATTCAAACATTCTTGGGGGGAAAAACAACATTGAAGGACTCACATTTCCTGATTACAAAACTTATTACAGAGGAGGTGATGTCAGCAAGATAGCAGAAAAGGAGGCTCTGCTCCTATCCCCTTTTAGCAACAATGACTTAGAAGTAATCTATGGAGAAAAGTGCGTTTGTTGGAGTTTGGAATTCAACAACAGGCCAAGTGCATTCCTGTCCTCCTAGGGAAGCAATAGGAGTCATGCTTGACTGAACTTCCAAAGGCAGGCTTCCTAACATTGGTCTGATCCTGAAGTGATCCTGTAGGTTGTCCAAATCCTTGGAGGCAGGACCCTGATTCCAGGCTGACTGCAGATCTTGAAATGCCTGTGTATCTTGGTTCCAGCCTCTCTTATCTGCAGATCAAGGATAGTTTTGTCTGCCCAGGAACCCATAGGAGACATGCTGCTCTGTGTCCCCAGGGGTGCACTTTGTAACTTCAGTCCAGCTGAAGTTCTTGAAATGACCTTGTAATGAGTCTCTATTTCATTTCAACAATGGTCCAGAAGAAATTCTGCCTACCCAGGCACTGGGCAAGAGACATGTCCATCTCTGCCCCTTGGAGAAAGGTCCACTAATTTCATTCTGACTGAAGATCCTGAAACAGCTCTGCAACATAGTTCCAGATCATGGCCAGAAAGTGATCCTGCCAAGCCAGGGACTGGGTGAGAGGCTTCTGTGCCCCCTGAGGCAGGCCTGCTGATTTTATTCTGACTAAGGATCCTGGAGCAGCCTTTTGCCTTGGCTCCAGCCATCTTAGCCAGTCAGAGAACTGTCTTGTCCACCTAAATACCAGGAAGGAGACATGCTTGTCAGATATATTGAGGCAGGCCTGAAGACCTTGGTCCTGATTGTGGACCCTGAAGTATTCCTGTGACTCAGTTCTAGCCCTTCTAAAGAATGGTTTGGAGCCACCCTGTACACTCAGAAACCATTCAAAAACCCTATGAGAACGCACCCAGAGACCCAGGAGAAACCACACCTGTCCATGAACCTGGTAACAAGCCTGATATTTGCAGACCCTGAAGTGGGCACTTATTTCAGAAGTAGCCCTATTGACCAAGGTCCTAAAGACAGTTCCATACACTCAAACATCAGACAGGGTCCATGTTCACAGACTTTGGTAACAGCCCCTATAACCACATTGCTGACCAACAGCAGCCACATAACCCAGCGACAACTCCCCTTGAATGCAATCCAGGAGAATATACTATCATCCCAGAGTCCTGAAAGGAGGTCTTTACAAACTCAAACCAGTCTGTAAAGACTGGAAGAGAGTTTGTTCATTCAAACATGCAGAAAACATGGTGCCTCGGTGGCTCAGTTGGTTAAACATCTTACTTTGGTTAGAGTCAGGATCTCACAGTCCATGGGTTCGAGCCCCGCGTCGGGCTCTGTGCTGACAGCTCAGAGCCTGGAACCTGCTTCAGATTTTGTGTCTCCGTCTTTGCGTGCTCTCTCTCTCTCTCTCTCTCTCTCTCTCTCTCTCTTTCTCTCCCCTCTCACAAGAATAAACAAACGTTAAAAAAAAAAACTGTAGACACTAAGACAAGACTACATGGATCACAAAGAACCAGGCAAACACAACACTACCAAATGAAACTAATAAGCCACCATCAATTGACAACAAAAAAATGGAAATCTACAAATTATCTAACCAAGAATTGAAATCAATAATTTCAAAGAAGCTCAGTAAGATTCAGGAGAATGCAAATGGATAATAAATGAAATAAAAAAAACACTGCATGAACAAAATGAGAAATTTAATAAAAAAATAGAAACCATAAAACCCCAGAAATTCTGTTCTCTATTTCACTGATTTTATTCCCTGGTATCTTATTGAACCAATCTACAAAGTTTTTGTACTGATTATTTCACTGATGATTTCTAAATTTTCACGTGATTCTTTTGTATGAATTATATTTATTTGCCAATACTTCATATTATTGTAAATTGATACAAGAGTCTCTGCTGTTGCCCTTTGAAATATTTTATGATAGCTGTTTAATTTTTTTTGTTTTCAAAGGTAGATTGAAGTATAATTGCCAAAAGTTATATATATTTAAGGCACACAAGTTGATATTTTGATATATGTATACACTGTGAAAGATTCACTACAATCAAGTTAATTAACACACCCATATGATGGCTGCTTTAAAATTCTTATATGATATTCCATCATCATATCTATCTTTGTATTGGTGTTCTACTGATTGTGTATTTTTAATTCATACTGAGTTTTCCAGATACTTGATGTTATTTGTAACTATCAAATGTATCCAGGAAATTTTGTGTATTATGGTAGGAGACTTATGATACTATGTAATTATTCAGCATTTTTTAATTGATGTATAACTAACATACAGTATCATGCAGTATCAGGTGTACAACATAATTATTCAAAAATTTTATACATTACTTAGTGCCCATAAAGATGAGTGTACTCTTGATCCCCTTTATCTGTGTTGCCTCTCTCCCCATCCACTTCCCCTCTGACAACCACCAGTTTGGTGTCTGTATTTAGTCTGTGTTTTATGTTTGTTTGTTTGTTTGTTTGTTTGTCTCTTCTTTCTTTGCTCATTACATTTTGGTTTTTAAATTCCACATATGAGAGAAATCATATGTTATTTTTCTTTCACTGACCTATTCACTTAGCCTTATATCTGCTAAGTGCATACATATTATTATAAATGACAAAATATAATTTTTTATGACTGAGTAATATTTAACTGTAGGTATATATATGTGCCAAATTGTCTTTTTTCTTTTTATTATTTTAATATTTGTTTCTTTGTTTCTTTATTTATTTAGAGAGAAGAGGAGGGGCAGAGAGAGAGAGAGAGAGAGAGAGAGAGAGAGAGAGAGAATCCCAAGCAGTCTCTACACTATTGGCGCAGAGCCCAATGCAGGACTCAAACTCATGAACTGTGAGATCATGACCTGAGCTGAAATCAAAAGTCAGATCATCAACCAACTGAGTCACCCAGGTGTTCTTCCAAGCTTTTATTTTAATTCAAGTTAGTTAACATATAGTGTATTATTGGTTTCAGAAGTAGAATTTAGTGATTCATTACTTTCTTATAAAAGTGCTGATCACAAAAAGTGCACTCCTTAAAACTTATCACCCATTTATACCACATCTTCTTTATCCATTCATCTATCAATGGACACGTGAGGCAGGAGGAGTTAAGAAGGTGGGGATATAGGGGGATCCTAGGCTTTCCTCCTCCCACAAACAGCTATATTGAGCTAAGATCACTTGGAACACCCAGAAAATTGATATGAGGAATGGAAGAAGATTGTCCACACTTGGAGGGAAGAAGAGAGGCCTATATTAGCAAATTAAAGCACACCTAGTTAAAGTTATAAACACTTCCCACTTCAAGCAAAGATGAACTCTGTACAGGACTGACCAGTGTAAAAGAGCAGAAAAAATGCAAGACCAGAATGGACATAGCATACACCAGAATCAATTCCTAATGTCCCAGGCCCTGAAAAGTGTATGGCCTATTTTTTATTATTATTTTTAATAGTTTCTTGTCAAATTGGTTTCCATACATCACCCAGTTATCTTCCCCACAAGTGCCCTCCTCCATCACCACCACCTCTTTTCCCTCCTCCATCGTCCCCTTCAACCCTCAGTTCTTTTTCAGTATTCAATAGTCTCTCAGGTTGTGTGTCCCTCTCTCTCGCCAACTTTCTTTCCCTATTCCCCTCCCCCTGGACCTACATTAGGTTTCTCCTGTTCTCCTGTTAGACCTATGAGTGCAAATTTATGGTATCTGTCCTACTCTATCTGACTTATTTCGCTTAGCGTGTCACCCTTGAGGTCCATTCACTTTCCTACAAATGGCCATATTTCATTCTTTTTCATTGCCATGTAATACTCCCTTGTATATATATACCACATCTTCTTCATCCATTCATCAGGTGATGGATACGTAGGCTCTTTCCATGTTTAGGCTATTGTTGAGAGTGCCCCTATGAACATTGGGTACATGTGCTCCTATGCATCAGCACTTCTGTATCCCTTGGATAAATCCCTAGCAGTGCTATTGCTGGATCACTGGGGAGTTCTATCAATAGTTTTTGAGGAACCTCCACACTGTTTTCCAGAGAAGCTGCACCGTTTACATTGCCACCAACAGTGTAGGAGGGTGCCCGTCTCTCCACACCCTCGCCAGCATCTATAGTCTCTTGATTTGTTACTTTTAGCCATTCTGACTGGCATGAGGTGTAATCTCAGTGTGGCTTTGGTTTGATTTTCCCTGATGATGAATGATGTTGAGCATCATTTCATGTGCCTGCAGGCCATCTGGATATTGTCTTTGAAGAAGTGTCTGTTTATGTCTTCTGCCCATTTCTTCACTGGGTTATTTGTTTTTTGGGTGTGGAGTTTGGTGAGTTCCTTGTAGATTTTGGATACTAGCCCTTTATCTGATATGTCATTTGCAACTATCTTTTCCCATCCTATCAATTGTCTATTAGTTTTCTTGATTGTTTCCTTTACAGTGCAGAAGCTTTTTATCTTGAGGAGGTCCCAAGAGTTCAGTTTTGCTTTCATTTCCCTTGCCTTTGGGAATGTATCGAGTAGGAAATTGCTGTGGTTGAGGTCAAGGAGGTTGTTTCCTACTTTCTGCTCAAGGGTTTTGATGGTTTCCTGTCTCACATTCAGGTCCTTCAGTCATTTTGATTTTATTTTTATGTATGGTGTAAGAGAGTGGTGTAGTTTCATTCTTCTGATTGTTGCTATCCAGTTCTCCCAGCACCACCTGCTAAAGAGGCAGTCTTTTTTCCATCGGATACTCTTTCCTGCTTTGTCAAAAATTAATTTGCTGTATATTTGTGGGTCCCGTTCTGGGCTATTCTATTCCATTGGTCTATGTTTCTGTTTCTGTGCCAATACCGTACTGTCTTGATGATGACAGCTTTGTAGTATTGGCTAAAGTCTGGGTTTGTGATGCTTCCCGTTTTGGTTTTCTTCTTCAATATGACTTTGGCTATTCGGGGTCTTTTGTGGTTCCATAAAAATTTGAGAATTGTTTGTTCTTGCTTTGAGAAGAATGCTGGTGCAATTTTGATGGGGATTGCATTGAATGTGCAGATTGCTTTGGGTAGTAATGACATTTTCACAATGTTTATTCTTCCTATCCATGAGCATGGAATGTTTTTCCATTTCTTGGTGTCTTCTTCAATCTCTTTCATAAGTTTTCTTCAGTTGTCATCATATAGGTCTTTTACATCCTTGGTTAGGTTTACTCCTAGGTATTTGATGGTTTTTCGTGCAATCGTGAATGGGATCAGTTTCTTATTTCTCATTCTGCTGCTTCATTATTGGTGTATAGGAATGCAACTGATTTCTGTACATTGATTTTGTACCTTGCAACTTTACTGAACTCATTTATCAGTTCTAGAAGGCTTGTGGTGGAGTCCGCCGGGTTTTCCATGTAGAGTATCATGTTATCTGCAAGAAGTGAAAGATTGACCATGGACTTTAAAGTAAAGGCAGTAACAAGAGATGAAAAAGGACATTATATAATAATTACAGGGTCACTCCATCAGGAAGAGCTAACAATTATAAATATCTATGTGTCAAATTTGGGAATTCCCAAATACATAAAACAATTAATCACAGACAGAAACAATCTTATTGATAAAAATGTGCTAATTTCAGGGGACTTTAATACTCCACTGACAGCAATGGATAGATCAACCAGACAGAAAATCACTAAAGAAACAATGGACCTGAATGACATATTGGAACAGATGGAATTGATACATATATTTAGAACTCTGCAACCTGAAGTTATGAAATTCACCTTCTTTTCGAGTGCACATGGCACATACTCCAAGATAGATCAGATACTGGGGCATAAAGCAGCTCTCCATAAATATAAACGAATAGAGATCATTGCATGAACACTTTCAGATCAAAATGCTATGAAACTTGAAGTTAACCACAGGAAAAAGTCTGGAAAACCTCCAAAAATGTGGAGGTTAAAATCCACCCTACTAAAAAATGATTGGGCTAATCAGGCAATTAGAAAAGGAATTTAAAAATATGTGGAAACCAATGAAAACGAAAATACAACAATCCAAAATCTCTGTGATGCAACAACGGCAGTCCTCAGAGGAAAGTATATTGCAATCTAGACTTATTTCAACAAACTAGAAAAAGCACAAATACAAAATCTAACAGAGCACCTACTGGAATTAAAAGGCATGCAGCAAGAGCACCCCAAACCCAGCAGAAGAAAATAAATAATAAAGATCAGGGCAGAAATAAACAATACAGAATCCAAAAAAACAATTGAGCAGATCAGTAAAACCAAGAGTTAGTTCTTTGAAAAAATAAACAAAATCGATAAACCTCTGACCAGGCTCCTCAGAAAGAAAAGAGAGAGCACCCAGATAGACAAAATCATGAATGAAAAAGGAGCTATTACAACCAATCCCTTAGAAATACAAGCAATCATCAGAGATCACTATGAAAAATTATATGCCAACAAACTGGAAAACACAGAAGACATGGACAAATTCCTAAACGCACATGCACTGCCAAAATTCAAACGGGAAAAGATAGAAAGCATGCATAGACCAATAACCAGTTAAGATATTGAATCCATTATCAAAAATCTCCCAACGAATAAGAGCCCAGGGCCAGATGGCTTCCCAGGGGAATTCTACCAGACATTTAAAGCAGAGCTAACACCCATTCTTCTCAAACTATTCCAAGAAATAGAAATAGAAAGAAAACTTCCAAACTCATTCTACAAAGCCAGCATCACCTTGATACCCAAACCAGACAGAGATCCAGCAAAAAAAGAGAAATACAGACCAATATCCTTAATGAATACAGATGCAAACATACTCAACAAGTTACTGGCAAATTGAATTCAACAGCATATAAAAAGAATTATCCATCATGATCAAGTGGGATTCATTCCTGGGTTACAGGGCTGGTTCAGTATTCGCAAATCCATCAATGTAATCCATCACATTAACAAAAGAAAAGATAAAAACCATATGATCCTGTCAATAGATGCAGAAAAAGCATTTGACAAAATATAGCACCTTTTCTTAATAAAAACCCTTGAGAAAGTCGGAATAGAAGGAACTTACCTAAACATTATAAAAGCAGTTTATGAAAACCCCTCAGCTGATATCATCCTCAATGGGGAAAAACTGAGTGCTTTCCCCCTGAGATCAGGAACACAACAGGGATGTCCACTCTCTCCACTTTTGTTTAACATAGTGCTGGAATTCCTAGCATCAGCAATCAGACAACAAAAGGAAAGAAAAGGCATCAGAGTTGGCAAAGAAGATGTATGGCCCATTTTCAATATAACACTCTTAGGTGGAATAAATATAACAAGATTACAGGGCGTCTGGGTGGTTTCATTGGTTGAGCATCTGGCTTCGGCTCAGGTCATAATCTCACATTTCGTGGGTTTGAGCCCCATGTCTGGCTCTGTGCTGACAGCTGCTCAGAGCCTGGAGCCTGCTTCAGATTCTGTATCTCCCTCCTTCTCTGACCCTCCCCTTCTCTCACTGTCTCTGTCTCTCAAAAATAAATAAAATCATAAAAATAAATATAACAAGATTTCAAAACATGCAAAAAATAGAAAATTAGCTAAAATCACAAGACAGAGGAATTTTCCCCAAAAGAAGAGTCAAGAAGAATCACAACCAGAGATTCACTCAAAACAGATATAAGCAGGGGGAGGAGCCAAAATGACGGAGAGAAAGGGAGCTCTGTAAACTTCATCCGCCCCATCTATCGAACTGAGAAAGACATTACTCTCATCTGCAAGAGTGGAAGGAGAAAATAAAGACTCCAGATTGAAGACAATCTCAAAGATGTCTGAGTGAGTGAGTGAGAACTGGGGAGATTGGAAAACAGGCCAGCCTGAGAAGGGCAGGGAAGGTGGGAGCCCCAGCTCAACACAGGAAAAGTGTGCAGAGCCCCTGAGAGACAAAGGGAAGAGAAAGAGAAACTGAACACGCTCATAATACTGTCTCTAGAGAAGAGATAAAGAGCATTTAACCCCACATGGAGCACATGGAGAGAAAAATTCTCACTCCATGTATAACTGCAGGGCAGCCTGAATCCCGAACTCAGGTGGCACAAGGGAAAATACAGCCCCCACCCCTGCACAATCCAGGGAGGGAGTTGGCAGGCAGCAACAGTGGCCCTGGGGGTGCGTTCTTTGGCCCCAGCTCTGGGAGCTGGAGCACACACCTCATTTCCACAGTGCATCTCACCTCCAGCATTGGCTGCGTGAATCCCGAATCCCGGGTGCCAACAGGGAAAAATTAGCCCCCACCCTTAGGCAATCCCGGCAGGGAGTTGGCTGTGGATGTGCTCCCTCCCCCTATGCGATCCCAGCTGAGAGTTGGTGGCCGCATCTGTGGGGGTGCGCACTTTGCCCCTACAGCGCACCTCGCCTCAGCCAGCTGCAGAGCAAATCCCTGCCAGCACCAAGAGAAACTGCTCCCTCCCTCTACGTGATCCAGGCTGGGAGCTGGCAGTGGCATCTGAGGGGGCGCACTTTGCCTCCAGCAGCGGCAGTGCAAATCCCTGCCTCACCAAAAGAAACTGCTCCCTCCCCCTACGAGATCCCAGCTGGGGGCTGGGAGTTGGCGACTGCATCTGCAGGGGCGTGCATTTCGCCTCCTGCAGTGCACTTTGACTCTGACGGTGACAGTGTAAATCCCTGCCAGCACCAAGAGAAACTGCTCCCTCCCTCTACATGATCCAGGCTGGGAGTTGCCAGTGGCATCTGTGGGTGGCACTCTACGCCTATGGCAGTGGCAGCACAAATGTCTGCCTCACCAAGAGAAACTGCTCCCTTCCCCTACGAGATCCCTGCTAAGAAGCCAGCCGCCAAAGCAAGTAAATCTCATCTGTGGTAACATAAAATTGCATGGACTATGCAATTTTGAAACCAAGCAGGCCTGGAAAATACAGCTTGGTTCAGCTGTGGCACAAGGAAATCGGACTCATTAGAGTGGTCTGCAGCACTTAATTCAAGAGGAGCTTGTGGTGCCTCCATTCATCCTCTGCCATTGATCCCCCACAACCACAAAGGTGAGGCTTCCAAAAGCAGCCCTGGAGACCTACACAAACCAAACCACGCCTATCTGCAAGGAGGAGTTGCTTCTTCTTTTTTTGTGTGTACTTATTTTTTATTATTATTACCTTTTTTACTTTTTAACATTTTTATTTTAATTCTTATTCCTTATTTTCCTTTATCCTTTATCCTTCTTTTTTTCCCCTCTTGCCATCCAAATATATTCTCCTTAACTCATCATTATCTCTCCCCGTGACTGGTTGTACACTTTTAGACTGTCCATTGTCCGTTATTGTCTCTGCCCCCTTTACTTTTTTTCTTCTTTGCTTCTCTTTCCTCTCCCATTTCTTTTCTTCCTTTCCTCTTTTAATTTGTTTGATTTGCCTGTGCGTTTGCATGCTTCTGTTCCATCTGTGTTTGTTTGTCTGTTGTCTTTTCAGGGCTACCCCAAGAAAAAAGCCAAAGTGTGCATGACAGCGAGTCCCAAATATCGCTGAGTAGGGAAATAAAATATTCAAAGGGACAACAAGAGAAACTGAGAGACATCATTAACAGAACATTTCCTCAAACGAAAGGCCCTGGAGAGTCAATAAGCATCCTTTTCCAGTGCAATACTAACAGGTACACAGTGCACAATGAGCTTTTTAAAACTAACAAGAGACAGAAAACTAGCCAAAATGACAAAGCAAAAGAAATCTTGCCTGAAGAATCTCCAGGAAGGAATCAAAGCCACAGAACTGCTAAAAACAGATCTAAACAACATAACAAAACAAGAATTTAAGAGACTTGTCATAAATTTAATCTTTGGGGTTGAGAAAAGCATAAGAGAAGCAACTGAAGCAATGACTAGGGACTTTGAATATAGGTGTGATGAGTTAAAAAAGGCTATATATGGAGAATAATAAAATCGAGGGGGCCACCTCAAGGATTGAAGAGGCAGAGAGAAGAATAGGTGAATTAGAAGATATAGTTCTAGCAAAAGAGGAAGCTGAAAAAAAAAGAGAGAAATTGATTGAGGAGCAGGAAAGGAGAATTCAAGATCTGAGTGATACAATCAAAAGGAACAACATCCGTATCATAGGAATTCTTGACGAGGAAGAAAGAGAGAATGGCCCTGAAGGGATATTAGACCAAATTATAACAGAGAATTTCCCAAGTCTGGGGAAATAAATAGACATTCAAATTCAAGAGGCAAAAGAACCCACTGAAGACGTAATTTGAATCGACCTTTGGCATGACATATCATAGTGAAACTGGCAAAATATAAAGATAAAGAGAGAATTCTTAAAACAGCTTAGGATAAAAGGGCCCTAACATACAAAAGGAAACTTATCAGAGTGGTTACAGACCTATCTAATGAAACTTGGCAGGCCAGGAAGGAATGGCAGGAAATCTTCAGTGTGATGAACAGAAAAAAACATGAAGCCAAGAACCCTTTATCCAGCAAGCCTGTCATTCAAAATAGAAGGATAGATAAAGGTGTTCCCAAATAAACAAAAATTAAGAGAATCCATGACCACCAAACCAGTCCTACAAGAAATCCCAAGAGGGACTTTATGAGGGAAAAGATTCCAAGAATACAAGGTGCTAGAGACACCACTATAAACATGAATTCTATGGAGAACACAATGAATCTAAACCCACATTATTGAATACTAACACTGAATGTTAATGGACTGAATGCTCCCACCAAACGACACAGGGTAGCAGAATGGATAAAAAAACAAGATCCATCTATTTGCTGTCTACAGGAGACTCATTTTCGACCTGAAGATACTTTCAGCTTGAAACTAAAGGGATGGAAAAATAGGTATCATGCAACCAGATAGCAAAAGAAATCTGGAATACCCATACTTATATCAGACAAACTGGACTTTAAATAAAGGCAGTTACAAGAGATGAAGAAAGAAATTATGTAATAATTACAACATCTCTCTATCAGGAAGAGCTAACAATTATAGACATCTATGAGCCAAATTTGGGAGCGCCCAAATACATAAAGCAATTAATCACAGACAGAACAATCTCATTGATAAGACTGTGCTAATTGCAGGGGACTTTAATACTCCACTGACAGCAATGCATAGATCAACCAGACAGAAAATCACTAAAGAAACAATGGACCTTTATGACACATTGGAACAGATGGAATTCATAGATATATCTAGAACTCTGCATCCTGAAGCTAGGAAATTCACCTTCTTTTCGAGTGCACATGGCATATTCTCCAAGATACAACACATACTGGGACATAAAGCATCCCTCCATAAATATAAAGGGATTGATATCATGTCATGCACAATTTCAGATCACAATGCTATGAAACTTGAAATTAACAATAGGAAAACGTATGGAAAACCTCCAAAAATGTGGAGGTTAAAAACCACCCTTCTAAAGAATGATTGGGCTAATCAGGCAATTAGAGAAGAAATTTAAAATATTTGGAAACAAATGATAATGAAAATACAACAACCCAAAATCTCTGGGACACTGCAAAGGCAGTCCTAAGAGGAATGTATATAACAATCCAGGCCTATTTCAAGAAACAAGAAAAAGTGAAAATTTAAAATCTAACAGAACACCTAATGGAACTGGAAGGGGAGCAGCAAGAGCACCCCAAACACAGCAGAAGAAAAGAAATAATAAGGATAAGGGCAGAAATAAACAATACAGAATCCAAAAAAAAAAAAAAAAAACAATTGAGCAGATCAGTAAAACCAAGAGTTGGTTCTTTGAATAAATAAATAAAATTGATAAACCTCTAGTCAGGCTTCTTAAGAAGAAAAGAGAGAACACCAAGATAGACAAAATCATGAATGAAAAAGGATCTATTACAACCAATCCCTTAGACATATAAGCAATCATCAGAGATTACTATGAAAAATTATATGCCGACAAACTGGACAACCTAGAAGAAATGGACAACTTCCTCAACGCACTTGGACTATCAAAATTCAAATGGGAAGAGATAGAAAGCATGAATATACCAATAACCAGTGAAGAAATCAAAGCCATTATCAAAAATAACCCAATGAGTAAGAGCTCAGGGCCAGATGTCTTCCCAGTTGAATACAACATATTTAATGCAGAGCTAATATCCATTCTTCTCAAAATATTCCAAAAAAATTGAAATAGAAGGAAAACTTCCAAGCTCATTCTATGAAGCCAGCATAACCTTGAGATGCCAACCAGACAGAGACCCAGCAATAAAGGGGAACTACAGACCAATATCCTTAAAGAATACAGATGCAAAAATACTCAACAAGATACTGGCAAATCGAATTCAACAGCATATAAAAAATTACCCATCATGATCAAGTGGGATTCATTCCTGGGTTACAGGGCTGGTTCAATATTCGCAAATCCATCAATGTGACACAGCACAAATGAACAAAAAATGAAAAAAGATAAAAACCATATGATCCTGTCAATTGATGCAGAAAAAGCATTTGACAAAATACAGCACACTTTCTTAATAAAAACCTTTGAGAAAGACAGAATAGAAGGAATTTACCTATGTATTATAAAAGCAGTTTATGAAAAGCCCACAGCTAATATAATACTCAATGGGAAAAAAACGAGAGCTTTCCCCTTGAGATCAGGAACTCAACAGGGGTGTCCACTCTAACTCCTGTTGTTTCACATAGTGCTGGAAGTCCTAGCATCAGCAATCAGACAACAAAAGGAAATAAAAGGCATCAGAATAGGTAAGGAAGAAGTCAAACTTTCACTTTTCACAGATGACATGATACTCTACATGGAAAACCCGGCAGACTCCACCAGAAGCCTTCTAGAACTGATCAATGAATTCAGTAAAGTTGCAGCTATAAAATAAACATACAGAAATCAGTTGCATTCATATACACCAATAATGAAGCAGCAGAAAGAAAAATCAAGAAACTGATCCCGTTCACAACTGCACGAAAAACCATAAAATACCTAGAAGTAAACCTAACTAAGTATATAAAAGACCTATATGATGACAACTATAGAAAATTTATGAAAGAGATTGAAGAAGACACTAAGAAATGGAAAAACATTCCATGCTCATGGATGGGAAGAATAAATATTCTGAAAATGTCATTACGACCCAAAGCACTCTATGGATTCAATAAAAACCCCATCAAAATTGCACCAGAGTTCATCACAAAGCTAGAACAAGCTTCCTCAAATTCGAATGGAAGCACAAAAGACCCCGAATAGCCAAAGTCATATTGAAGAAGAAAACCAAAATGGGAGGCATCACAATCCCAGACTTTAGCCTCTACTACAAAGCTGTCATCAAGACAGTATGGTATTGGCACAAAAACAGACACATAGACCAATGGAATAGAATAGAGAACCCAGAACTGGGCCCACAAATGTAAGGCCAATTAATTTATGACAAAACAGGAAAGAGTATCCAATGAAAAAAAACTGCCCCTCTAGCAGGTGGTCCTGGGAGAACTGGACAGCAACATGCAGAAGAATGAAACTAGACCACTTTCTTACACCATTCACAAAAATAAACTCAAAATGGCTGAAGGAGCTGAATGTGAGACAGGAAACCATCAAAACCCTCGAGCAGAAAGTAGGAAACAACCTCCTTGACCTCACCTGCAACAATTTTCCTCTCGACACATCCCTAAAGGCAAGGGAAATGAAAGCAAAAACAAACTATTGGGACCTCATCAAGATAAAAAGCTTCTGCACTGCAAAGGAAACAATCTAGAAAACCAATGGACAAACGACAGAATGGGAAAAGATAGTTATAAATGACATATCAGATAAAGAACTAGTATCCAAAATCTACAAGGAACTCACCAAACTCTACACCTGAAAAATAAATAACCCAGTGAAGGAATGGGCAAAGGACATAAACAGACACTTCTCCTAAGAGGACATCCAGATGGCCAACAGGCATTTCAAACAATGCTCAACATCATTCATCATCAGGGAAGTACAAACCAAAGCCTCACTGAGATACCACCTCAGGCCAGTTAGAGTGGCTAAAATGAACAAGTCAAGGGACTATAGATGCTGGCAAGGTTGTGGAGAAATGGGCAACCTCCTATACTTTTTGTGGGAATGTAAACTGGTGCAGCCACTCTGGAAAACAGTGTGGAGGTTCCTCAAAAAACTATCAGTAGAACTTCCCTATGACCCAGCAATAGCACTGCTAGAGATTTACCCAAGGGATACAGAAATGCTGATGCATAGGGCCACATGTACCCCAATGTTCATAGGGGCACTTTCAACAATAGCCAAATCATGGAAAGAGCCTAAGTGTCCATCACCTGATGAATGGATTAAGAAGATGTGGTATATATATATGATGAAGTATTATGTGGCAATGAGAAAGAATGAAATCTGGTCATTTGTAGCAAAGTGGGTGGACCTCAAGGGTGTCATGTTAAGCGAAATAAGTCAGACAGAGAAGGACAGATACCATGATTGCACTCATAGATCTAAGAGCAGAACAGGAGAAACCTAATGGAGGACCATGGGGAGAAGAAGACTGAAAGAGGGTTGGGGAGGGAGAGGGACGCAAAACCTGAGAGACTACTGAATACTGAAAACTAACCAAGGGTTGAAGGGGAAGGGTGAAGGGGAAAAGAGGTGGTGCTTATGAGGAGGGCTTTGTGGGGAAGAGCAATGGGTGTTAGATGGAAACCAATTCGACAATAATCTATTTAAAAAAAAAAGATATAAGAAATAAAGCTGAACCAGAATTTAGAACAACAAATATAAGAGTACTGGCTGGGCTTGAAAAACGCAGAAAAGACACCAGTAAAATCCTGAAGCAGGCATAACATACCTAAAAACTAGTCAAGATGAAATGAAAAATGCTATCACTGATATGCCAAACTGACTGGATATAGTCACAATGAAGTTTGAAGAAGCAGAGGGGAGAATAAGTGATATAGGAATTACAATTACAGAAAATAAGAAAGTCAAAATAAAAGGGAAAGAAAAATATTAGATCATAAAATAGACTTAAAGAACACATAAATTCCATAAAGCAAAACAATATCTGTATCACCGTAGTCCTAGAAGAAGAACACGCTAATGGAACAGAAGATTTATTTGAACAAATCAAAGCTGAAAACTTATCTAATCTGCAGATTGAAATAGGTATTCAAGTCTCAGCGGCACAGAGAACCTCCCTCAAAATCAGCAAAAACAATGGAATACCATGACATATAGTAGTGAAACTTGCAAATACAAAAATAGAGACTTCTGAAAGCAGCTACAGACAAAGGATTCCTAACCTACAAGGGTAGACACAAGATTAATACAAGACCGGACCACCGAATTTTGTCAGGCCAGAAAGGAGTGACAGGAAAAATTTAACTGAATGGGGAAAATATGCAGCCAATAATTATTTATCCAACAAGACTGGCATTCAGAATAGAGGAGAGATAAAGACTTTTCCAGACAAACAAAAACAAAAGGAGTTTGTGACCTAAACCATCACTGCCAGAAACTTAAATGGAGATTCTGAAAACAAAAAACAAAAATAACGCAACAAGGCCTAGAAAGGCCCAGAGAACATCAGTAGAAACACCAACTCTACAGGTAGCACAATGGCACTAAATTCATATCTTTCAATAATCATTCTCAATGCAAATGGACTAAATGTTTCAATCAAAAGACAAAGAGTATAAGAATGGATAAAAATAACCCAGCAGATCTATTTATATGCTGCCCACAAGAGACTCATTTTAGACCTAAAGACATGTGGAGTTTAAAAAGAGAGGATGGAGAACCATCTATCAAGCTAATGGAGGCCAAAAAGAAAGATAGAGTGGCCATACTTACTTATATCAGACAATCTAGATTTAAAATTTTTAATGTTTATTTTTGAGAGCATGAGTGTGGGAGGGGCAGAGAGTGGGAGACACAGAAACCGAAGCAGGCTCCAGGCTCTGAGCTGTCAGCACAGAGCCTGACATGGGGCTTCAACTCATGAATCACGAGATCATGATCTGAACCAAAGTTGGCCGTTTAACGCACTGGGCCCCCCAGGTGCCGTAGATTTTAAAACAAAGACTGTCAAAGAGATGACGGGCATTATATCATAACTAAAGGATATATCCATCAAGAAGATCTAACATTTGCAAATATTTATGCCTTAAACGTGAAAGCACTTAAATATATAAATCAATTAACTCTAATAAAAGAAATTCATTGACAATAATTCAATTAAGGGACTTGAACACCCAACTTATAGCAATGGATAAATCATCTAAGCAGAATGTCAACAAGGAAACAATGGCTTCGAAGGGCACTAGACCAGATGAACTTAACAGATATATTCAGAATACTTCATTCTAAAGCAAAAAAAAAAAAAATACCCATTTTTCTCAAGAGTGCCTTGAAGCACATTCTCAGAATAGATAACATATTGGGTCACAAATAAAACCTCAACAAGTACAGGTCACATCATGCATATTTTCAGATCACAACACTATGAAACTTGAAATCAACCGCAAGAAAAAATTTGGAAAGCCCTCAAATACATGGAGGTTAAAGAATATCCTACTAAAGAATTAGTGGATTAACCAAGAAATTAAAGAAGAAATGAAACGAAAAATACATGGAAGCAAATTAAGATGAGAACATGACAGGTCAAACTCTATGAGAAGAAGCAAAGGTAGTGCTAGAGGGAAGTATATTGCAATTCAGGCCTCTCTCTAGAAGCAAGAAAGGTCCCAAATATACAACCTAACCTTACATCTTATACCTAAAGGAGCTAGCCTGCAGAAGAACAGAAATAATAAAGATTAATGCAGATATAAATGATATAGAAACAAACTAAGCTAGAAGAACAGGTCAACAAAACTAAGAACTTGTTCATTGAAAGAATAAAGAACATTAATAAACCTCTATCCAGACTTACTTAAGAAAGTGAAAGGATCCAAATAAATAAAATCACCAAAGAAACAGGAGAGATCACAACCAACACCACAAAAATAAATCAATTAGAATACTATGAAAAAATATATTCTAAAAAAAGGGCAATCTGGAGGAAATAGAAAAATTCATAGAAACTCACAAATTTCCAAAACTGAAACAGGAAGAAATAGAAATAGAAAATTTAAACAAACCCATAACCAGAAAAAGAAATTGAATCACCAATGAAAACTCTCCCAACAAACAAGAGTCCTGGACCAGATAACATCCCAGGGGAATTCAAACTGACTTTTAAAGAGTTAATATGTATTCTTTTCAAACTGTTCCAAAAAAATAGAAATAGCAGGAAAATTTCTAAACTCATTCTATGAAGCCAGCGTTACCTTAATTCTAAAACCAGACAAAAACACCACTAAAAAAGGGAAGCATGATGGATGGGGGGGGGGGGCAAGATGGCAGAGCAGCACTGAAATTCTCTGCTTCTTTCATTCCTGAAATATAGCTAGATCAGCACCAGACAAACAAAAACTAAAGGAGTTTGTGACCTAAACCATCACTGCCAGAAACTTAAATGGAGATTCTGAAAACAAAAAAACAGAAACAAAGCAACAAAGCCTAGAGAGTACAGGAAAAACATTCCCCCCGAAAACAGGTGGAGAGAAGGAGAAAGAGGGGAAACACCTACAAGGGCCTGAGGAAGAAAAGGAGACAAGAGAAAGGAGAAGGAAGTTTCAATGCCATTAGGGGTCTATATACAGGGGAGTGCAGAGCCTGAAACTCTACAGCTTGATACATGGTGGTGTTCTCATTGGAAGGGAAAATCTCCAGGAGCAGACAGCAAGGTCAGAGGGGTCCTAAGGCCACACTCGGAGAGGTTGTCCCCCTGCCAGGAGGACTTTTGGTAGAGGCCATGAAGCCTACCCACAGAAAAAGGTCCCAGTGGACCTCAGATTACAGCCACACTTGCTGGTGTTGGAGCAAAGACATTAGGGTACAGTGAAGCTTGGCACCAGATGTATGTTGTGATTTATCAAGTCTCTGAACTGTTGCTGCTATACAATCACATGAAAATTTTCTGGGGTGGGCTGGTACCTGACCACAGTCTCCAGGCCTCTCCAGCAGTGTAGAACCATGAGCACTCCCAGAGGCAGGCCAGCACCCAGCCATATATCCTCAAGACCCTCCCCCAGAAGGTGGGGGCAGGTTTAAGCTGCAGGGCCTTCAGAAGTGAAGGGTTTGGAAACACAGCCCCATTTGAGATAAAATTCGGGACAAAGGTGCCACTTGGCAGGCTGACAGCTTGGTTGCTGACAGTGTAGAAACCGGGATTGGTAAGAAGCTGGAGACAAAGGAGGGGTGCTTGATTACAGGTTGGAGAGAGGCCAGAGTCTGATGATAGAGACTGGGAAGATGGATGACGCCGTTTTCACCTCTCCTGCACTTGTGCATACACAAGTATATGCTCCACATCCATCCACCCCAATAAGCTAAGCATTGCCACCTAGTGGAGAACAGAGCTGTTACAACAAGCCCTGTCCAACTGTGCCATCCAAGCCTTAGAGGTTGACCACAAATCTTTCTCCATGCTTAGTGTATAAACTGTGAAGTGCTCTATAGTTCGACTCCTAGGGGAAACTGGATGTAATTTCATTCAGATTTCATTCTGTTCAATGGATTATCCATTCATTTATTTTTTTTCTTATTCTTGGATAGAGAAAGAGAATTTATTTTTATTTTCCATTTTTATAAAAAAAGATTTATTTTTTTCTACTCTATTTTATTTTTTGTAATTTTTCAGTCTATTTAACTTATTTCATTTATTCTATTTCACTGTATACATTTTAAGAAATTTGTAAACGTTTTCATACTTTTTTTCTTTTTTCCCCTTTATTCTCTATTCTATCAAGCTTCTTTCAACAACCAGATCAAAACACCCCTAGGATCTAGCTTCTTTCATCTGATTTTTTGTGTTGTTTTTAATTTTTAAATTTAATTTTTATTTTATTATTTTTTTCCTCCAAAATTACAAAATGAAAGAATTCACCCCAAAAGAAAGGACAGGAAGGAATGACAGCTAGGGAATTAAGCAACACATGTATAAGCATATTGGTTGCTACATGCAGAAGAGGTCATATACAAACTTAATGGTAACAATATTTCAAAAACCACTCACAAATATGCAAAATAAGGAGAAAGAAATCCAAATATGTTATTAAGTAAAATCAGCAATACATAAAGAAAGGTAAGAAAGGATCAGAGAAAATCTTCAACCAACTACGAAACAAATAATAAAATGACAATAATATATATCTATCAATACTTTGAATGTTAATGGACTAAATGCTCCAATCAAAAGTGATGGGGTCAGAGAATGGGTAAGAAAACAAGATCCATCTACATGTTACCTACTCATTTTATTATTATTTTTTAAATGTTTTAAATGCTTATTTTTGAGAGACAGAGCATGAGGGGGGAGGGGCAGAGAGAGAGGAAGACACAGAATCTGAAGCAGGCTGCAGGCTCTGAGTTGTCATCACAGAGCCCGACAAGGGGTTCAAACCCACAAACTGTGGGATCATGACCTTAACCAAAGTCAGGTGCTCAACTGACTGAGTCACCCAGGTGGCTCTGGACAAAATAAACTTCAAAATGAAGACATAACAGGAGACAAAGAAAGACACTATGTAAAAATAAAGAGGACAGTCCAACAAGAACATATAACAATAAGAAATGTTTATGTACCCAACATAGGAACACCCAATTACTTAAAACAGTTTATATCACATGCAAAATAAAAAAAAAATCAATAGTAATACAAAAATAGTAGGGGACATTAACACCATGTTTACATCAATGAACTGATCATCTAAACAAAAACAGAAAATCAACAAGGAAACAATGGCTTTGGGTTACACACTGGACTATATGGGTTTAACAGATATATTGAGGACACTCCATCTTAAAACAGCAGCAAACACATCATTTTCAAGTGCACATGGAACATTTTCCAGAATAAATTACATATTAGTCCATAAAACAAGCCTCAACGAATTCAAGAAGATCAAAGTCATACCATGTGTTTTTTCTGACTGCAGTACTATGAAACTAGATGATAACCATAAAAAAAAATCTGGAAAGACCACAAATGCATGGGGGTATATGCATACTAATAAACAATGAATGGGTCAACCCAGAAATCAAATAAAAAAATCAAGAAGTACATGGAAACAAATAAAAATGAAAACAAAATGCTCCAAAACCTTTGGGATTCAGCAAAAGGGGCTCTGGGAGGAAAGTTTAGAAGAATACAGGCTGAGCCTAAGAAGTATGAAAAATCTCAACGAAATAACCTACACTGACACTAACGGAACTGGAAAAAGACTAACAAAACCCCAAAACCAGTAAAGAGAAGAAAATAATAAGTTTTATAATGGAAATAAATGATATGGAAACTAAAAAACAAAACAACAAAACAGATCAATGAAACCAAGACCTGGTTTTTGAAAAAAAAATCAATAGAATTGATTAACTTCCAGACAGACTTACAAAGAAAAAAAAGAGGACTCAAGCAAAATCACAAATGAGAGAGAAAACAACCAACACCACAGCGATACAATTACAAGAGAATATTTTGAATACCTATATGCCAATAAACTGGGCAACCTAGAAGAAATGGATAAATTCCTAGAAACATATAATCTATCAAAACATAAACAGGAGGAAATAGGACATTTGAATATGCAGATAACCAGCAAACAGTTTGAATTAGTAATAAAAAAAATTCTCAACATATAAAAGTCCAGGGCCAGATATCATCACAGGGAAATTCTACCAAAATTTTAAAAAAGAGTTAATACCGATTTTTCTCAATCTTTTCCAAAAAATAGAAAAGGAAGGAAAACTTCCAAATTCATTATCTGAAAACTTTCAAATTCATTATTTGAGGCCAGACTTATCCCAATACCAAAACCATATAAAGAAACAATTAGAAAAGAGAACTACAGGCCACTCTTCCTGATGAATATGGATGCAAAAATTCTCAGCAAAATACTAGTAAACCAAATCCAGTAAAAGAATCATTCCCCATGATCAAGTGGAATTTACTTCTGGGTTGAGCGGGGGTCCATTATTTAGAAATCAATCAATGTGATACATCACATCAGTAAGAGAAAAGTAAGAACTATGTGACCATTTCAATAGATGTAGAAAAAGCATTTGACAAAGTATAACATCCATTCATGATATAAAAAAAAAAAGCTCTCAACAAAGTAGGGATAAAGGGAACAAAGCTCAACAAAGTAAAGACCCCATATGAAAATCCCTCATTTCTATACGCCAATAATGAAGCAGAAGAAAGATAAATTAATAAAACAATCCTATTTATAACTGCACCAAAAATAATATGACAACTAGGAATAAACCTAAAACAAGAGTGAAAGACTTATACTCTGAAAACTACAAAACACTGATGAAAGAATTTGAAGATGACACAAAGAAATGGAAAGACATTTCATGATAATGGGTTGAAAGAAAAATTTTTGTTAAAATGTTTATATTGCCCAAAGCAATCTCTCAATTTATTGCAATTGCTATCAACATACTAACAGTATTTTTCACAGAACTTGAATAAAGTATCCTAAAATTTGTGTGGAACCAAAAAAGACATCAAATAGGCAAACCAACCTTAAAAAAGCAAAGCAAAGTTGGAGACATTATAATTCTGCACTTCAAATTATATTCCAAAGCTGTAGCATTCCTTTTTATTTTTCTTTTATATATCATGTAACATGTAGTGTTTAATTAATACTTTCATAAGAATTGAATTAAGAAATAAAATATGTTTTTTCTTAGGGCTGTCCTCTAGGATAAGTTTTCTTCAAAAACAGAGTTATAATTTGCAAATAATTTTACTCTATAAGCTTTTAAAGATAGATTATTTTCTTGCTTTAAACTATTCACAGGTGACAGATATTAGATTGATAATTGATAGGGTCATGTGTAGAGATGATTTCTGTAGAACATCTGGGACATTTCTTTGAGGAGAAATGCAGAAGAATACTCATTCTGGCTATTCAGGTAACAATGATATTTGTAAAAATCTCAGCATTCTAATAGTTCTAATTCATATTAAGTAATCATCATCATCATATCTGGAACATTTTAAGATTGTGAACTAGACTAGGGAACATAGGAGGTCTGTCATGCCAATTACACTGTAAAACTTGGAGAAAATAACTCATGATTATTTATCTTGGGAATTCATAAATAATGCAGATTGCCTTGATATGTCATTTCCTTTGTGATCAACTGCTTTCTCATTAAAATGTAAAAATGCTAATGCAATGAACAATTTAATGTAAGGAGTAGCATTCAAAATATTTCATTTAATACTCAAAATTATTTTTCATCTTAACATGTTCAAAATGTAGTTGCAAACATTCTAGCACAGTAAACAATGGACACAATCACCTAAATATAAGGCTTTTTTTTAAATTTAAGAGGCTCTGTTAATTAACTGTGAAGACAAATTTTCTCTTTGATTTTCTAAGAAATTCCCTTGTGACCTGTATGCTCTTGATCAAAGACAAAAGTATATGAATGACTTAAGAACAAGGTGACCTCCTTTTCTTCTCTCTATCAGTACTCACATATCTTGGTGGAAAACCATCAAATAGACCTCATTATTTACTGGAACTCAGTGCTATTCTTTTTTTAGTTAAATTAGTTACTGGAACTCAGACGAAGATTTAAAATATTCTGTATATTAAATGAAAAAAAATACTCCGTATAATGTATTTGTTTCTAAGGTAATATGCCAGTTGACTCCTTGAACTCTACATAGAAGTTAGTTAATTATAATAAGTTATTATTAAGATGTATTTAGTGATGTTCTACACCAGCACCTCTATTTCTAAAGAGGACGGAGTCATATTTGTAGCTCTTAATATAGTCTAGCTTTTTTAAATGGTGGCAGATTCCCATGAGTTGGCTGCTGCTGAGGTAGTAGAATTTAGTTCGTTGAACTTAATCATAGTCAGACTGGGCAGGGTCAAGAAAAAGTGTTAGAGTCCGTTCTTCCTTAGTTAGAAAACAGAATGAAATACCCAAGCAAGAAGCTATTCATAACCAATGCCAACTTCAAATACCAAGGCTTTCACAGAGGAATTGCAAGATGGTCTGAGATTGGAGGACATATTTCATGAAATCAGTAATATGTGAGCTTATTCTTTGGTTGTGACATTTTCACATTATGTGTATTTATGTATTGGGCTCACCCTGAGGGAACTTGTTGGGCTCTTTCTAAAACTGGCTGTTTCCTCTTTTATTTCTAGATTTCAAGGTATTTACACTTTCCTGATAATTGCAGTTTTTAAGTAATAAATGAAATGTTAAACTAGAAAGAAAATGAAAGGGTAACAATGGCATTCAATATGTTTTATTTTTTAAATTAATTTGGAATGAATGTATTTTTACATATTCTCTTTTACACTCAATCATTTAGTTAGATATTTATGTAATGCATTTGTATTTCCAGAATCATGGAAAAATTTTACTTTGATTTGTTCTTTTATAAACACATATCTTATTGGAAATAAAATTTTAGTAATTTATTCTGTTGAAACCTACACAGACAAAAAGATATTTACAAGTAACTTCATTGCTTTAAGAAATAGAAAATATCCTTTCTTAGTAAAGTCTAAAATATTTTGCTCCTAAAGCAAATCTTCTTTACTAAATTGTATATTTTTAACTTGTGTGGCAATTATCTGTGATTATAACTGAACAAAACCTCTCCTCTGAGTGTCTTGTTCACTTTTTTTGCATTCATTCTGTTCACTAAATAAACATTTGAGTCCCTATCATAAGCTTTCAAGCAGGTATGTGCTAACTTCTGGAAAAATAAAGATTAATTATATAGGATCTCAATCATAAAGGAGCTCACAGTTGAATGAATAAGAAAAGGGCACATAAACAGATAATTATAATTCATTATGTTAAATGCAAAGATTAAAAGAAAACTGATTACCGAAAACAGTGAAGTATGTGCAATAAATTTCATAAATCCCCAAATTCTTGAGTAATTTTATAGTATATTACTTTTCTCATAAAGTGCAGTAGAGAATAATGATCAGTTTGGCAGCAACTCTAGAGCCGTTTCTAACAACTGGAGAGTTGATGTTTGAATTATAATACAAGAACCATATGTATATATTAGAGGCCTGGGTATTAAGGAAATGGTTAGGTTACCTCGGGTCTGATTGGTTTTGATCTGATCGTAGACTAGAGATATAATATGGTTCAAGTAATCAGTCAATAGTATATAATATTTTATAAATTCATCAATATTACTCTGTGTATCAGTAGTTTTTTTTTTTTCCCTTTTGTTGCTGAAGAGTATTCCATTGTATTCTACAGAGGATCTTCATAGAGATTCCATAGACATTCCATCATTGGCTTAACTATCTATATGTTGATGGATATTTGGATTTAGAATATTACAAATAGAGCTGCTATAAACATTCTTCCTGTCATGTCTCTGTGCATACAAATGTTCTTATCGGTCTTGATTAAATACTCATGAACATTACTAGAGCCTGCCAAGCTGCATTGTTATCATTTGTGGAGGACTCATTTTATCCTAGTCATTGTTCTACATGATAAACATTTTATAAAAATAATTGTACAAAATTCTTGAAAAACAACCTTATTTGGCAGATATCATCCTTTTTATTTTACCAATGTGGAAATCAAGAATCAGAGAAACAAAGTCACGTGGCTAAGCTTACACAACTAATGTGAAGTTGGGATTTGATTCCAAGTTGCTCTGACTTAAGAATCTGTATCATAACAGGAGAAGTCAACTAGTGTCATTTCTGGATTTAACTTTTTAAATTTTGAAGATTTACGAGCTGACTTAAATTTTCAATTTTTCTGGATGGTTTCTGGTGAGAACTGATTATTTGACAGTTACTAAATTTAGGGAATTACAATGACTATTATTTTATTTTATTTTATTTTATTTGCTTATTATCTAGCAGTAACACTATTAATGTGTTTAAACAACAATAAACACAGCTCAGTATTTCAATTGCTGATGGTTGATGTACATGAAGAGATAACTATAGGCCTAATATTGAAGTCAAACAAATTAGAGTAGGATTCAAATTTGGTAGTGGCTTACAACTTTGACATAAATTAGGCGACAAATGCAAGGAAATGTTGAAATTGTTTTCATGAATTCTAAGTCCAGTGCAAATGCGTGTGTGTGTGTGTGTGTGTGTGTGTGTGTATTCAGATTATTTATTTGGCAAGTTAGAGACTCAGGAGAGGAATGGTGTAATTCTAGCCTAAATATGAAGACCTGAGAAAGTAGGAGAGCTTATGTTTTAATTTCCAGTTTAAAAGCTAACAGGCTTAAGACCTAAGAAGAGCTGATATATTAGTTATAGTCTGAAGATAAGAAAAGACCAATGTCCCAACTCAATCAGTCAGGTAGGATGAGATCCTTCTTACTCACCCTTTATGTTCTATTCAGATCTTCACTTAATTGGATGGGGCTTGCACACATTAGGGAAGGCAAAGTGCTTTATTAACTCTACTGATTCCAATACTAATCTTATCCAGAAATACCCTCACCAAAAAGATCACAGAATAATGTGTGACCAAATATGTGGGTATCCTGTGGCCCAGTAAACTTGCAACATATGTATCGTTTGTCAATATGGCATCCATTCACATAGACTTAAACCATAATTCATCTCCTAATAAGAACAATAACAAGGTAATATTTGCACCTAACATGATACAACTACCCTGTATACAATCGAAACACACTAACTTTTTCACAGGAAAGGGAAGTAAACTTTTTGGATTATGTTTATTCTTGTCCTTGATATCCCATAACTTAAATATTATAATATAAAAATACCAATACTTAAATATTATGCTAAAAAGTCAATACATTATATGTTACATGATAAAGAAATGAGGGAAGTTAAATGCTAGATAGATAAATGCTGCATAGAGATGCACTAACACACAAACATATTCATAACAAAGTAAAGAGGAAATACTAATAGCAATTATAGTCTGTTTCTATGACTGACCACTTGGTCACAGCTGGTATTTATAGCTACTTTCTTCCACTACCCATTCTGTATTCCTCTTGACTTAGCAAGTGCTTAAGCTGGTCAGAGTTCTTTACCTAGTGGAATGATTCTTAAAATGTCATTCCTAAAAGTACTGTGCCATTAGTAGTACTGCCTTCATTGGGTTATTGTAGTTTTCATTTACCTTAATCACAGGGTATGGTAACACTAAGAGGCACCCTAAGGGATCTTCTGTATTCCGGACATACTCTTCTTGTCTCCATTGTGGAATAATAGTCAGATTTCCTCTTTGTAAAAATGATTATCAACCCAGGCAGGCAGCAGTTACTCCCTTCTTTGGATTCAGAAACATTAAGGAACCCAACATGGCCCAGCGGCAATCACAGCTTTCAGTTCAATGAAAGCACTGTTGTGTCTACTGGCAGAAGCATTACTCTCTTTGTAGTTAAAATCTCTAGGCCAGCAGATCTTAAGCTTGCAGAAACAGGAAATAAACATGTTGCTAGTGGGTCACTAAGATTAATAGTAAGCAGTAGTACTACCACTTCCATTTTTTATTACTATTCTGTGAATCCTTGCTATACAAGAAATGGCACCATATATTGAACACTTATTCACAGCATATACAGCATTCTGAAGAATCAGCCCTTAAAGGAATTATTAGTTCTGTAACCGAGTTTGCAAAAGGCTGTTCACGAGTGTGAGCCCATTTCTGCTCTTCATTTATTGTGAAGTAAATGATGGAGGTGATCCCATGTAATAAACCTGTCACCAAGTAGCTAGTTGACCATCCCAGGGAATAATGTCATCTTGGGGACACAGGGTTGGTCTCTGTTGCTGGCATACTGGGCTCTCAGCAGTGGCTGTAGTCAGGCCAACCTGGTGAGTTGAAGTGCATGTTGCTGAGTGCATATGTAACCTATATCTTTGCAATCACATGCACTTTGTTACTGAGCAAAGTGAGAAAACAGGTGCACTGCTTGAAGTTCTGCCCATTTAGATTTCCCTTCATTATTGTCCTTATAGGATGTCCCAGGAAAGGGGTATAATACTGTAGCTGTCCATTTACAGGTGACGCTTTCATATCATGCAGAACTATCTGTAAACCAGACTCAAGTATTTATTCCTCTTCAACTGATCATAGGGAACTCCCCATGAGGTCATAGGTACAGACTGGGAGAGAGAAAGTAACGTAGCATAAATGGGGACTGGCACACTTGGGACACTTCTTCATGTAACTTATATGTGCCTTGAAGACTTGGTTAGCCCATCTTATATGTAGGACTTCCATTTAATGAAGGAGTGCTGCAGTGCATCCCCAGCCTTAAAGCTTGGTAAGTCATATAACGCTCACTTCACATGGGCAACTCAGGTTGCATGGTAATTTGGTAGTTCATGACTGTTTATTTACTACTAAGTCTCAGTAGCAGGCCAAGATCTTTTTTTCTCAAAAGGGACCCCTAATTTCATGGGATTTACTACCTCTGACACACAAACATCTTAAGAATAAGATTAGAGTAATTGCTATTTTGTACTCACTAGTTCCCGTCAGGAAAATCCTGACATAATGGACCAGTGTTATATCTTGTGAACGAGAAAGGCAATCAACATTCTTGTGAAGTAAATTATTACATATGGCTGGCGAGTTGATATACCTCTGCAGTAAGACAGAAAGATACATTTCTGGCTTTGCCAGCTGAATGAAAACTGCTCATGCCAAATTTTATTAGAAGAGATGAGGCAAAACATATTTGCCAGATCAGTACTTGTATAGAAGGTAATAAGGGATGTGACAATTCACTCAGGCAATGAAACCATACCTGGTACAGCAGCTGCAATTGGAGTCACCATCCACTTAAGCTTATAGTAACCCATGGTTATTCTGCAAGATCCACCTATCTTCTGCAAAGGACAAATAGACAAATAAAATGAGGATGCAGTGAGAATCACCATTCCTGCATCTTTCAGGTCCCTAAGGGTAGCACTAATGTCTTCAATCCCTCCAGGAAGTTTTGCTTTTTGTTTACTATTTAGCTAGGCAGAAGATGTTCTCGTGCTTTCTATTTGGTGTTTCCTACCATAATATCCTTTACTCCACAGGTGAGAGAACCAATGTGAGGATTATGTCAGATGCTGAACATATTTATTCCAATTGTTCATTCTGGAGCTGAATAAATTACCAGAGGATGGATTTGAGAGACCACTGGACCCACTGCAAGATGAACATGAGCTAAAATTCTATTGATTATCTGACCTCCACAAGTCCCTACTCTATTGGTGGACCAAAATGACATTTTGAGTCTCCTAAAATTTAGAGCCATTGTCTAGTAGTTCCTGAAAGGTATGATTAGTTCCTTTCCCGCAATGCACTGTTATCCTAGTAAATAGTCATAGATACTTTGGGGGAATGTTGAGAGAAAAAAATAATATAAATTTTGGCATGCATTGGGATCCTTCTTCAAGATAACCCAGTCTCCTCTTTTTCAAAGAGTTTTAAATATGTACATTGTCTCACATATAGAAATTGATTGAGGGGCAATAACTGTTTTTATGATTCTAGTTAGATTTTCATTCACTTGACCTATAATTTTTCTACTTATAAGATCAACTAATAATTTAGTAGATTTCCTATCTATTTCACTCTTATGAACATCGTGATCAACTATCCAATGCCAGAGTTCTGTGAAAATCAGACAACTCTGATCACTGCTTTGACTCCATTGCCCATTATGATAACCATGTCACCTTGCCTTTGGTGATTGAGTGTCACTACTTGGCCCTGCCACTATGGGATCTGATTACTCACACTGCATTTAGGTTTCCCAGTTCAGTGACTGCAGTTCCCACTGCAAGATCTGGACTACAGAGATAAGTGATCACATCACTTTTCAAGAATGCTGAGGATCCCATCTCAAATTTATTTCTCACAGTTGTGGTGCAATGTGTGTCATTTGGATCTTCCTAATGTGAATGAGTAGTCCTTACATGACAAATTCACTCAAATATTCCAATATCCCCATGATTTTGAATCCTTTGCTCTACATTAAACTAAGTCATGTCTGGCATTTCCAGCGCACATTGGGGCATCTTTTGATCCATGATTCAGCCAACTATCCCAAAAAGCTGTTAAAGTCCTTCTAACTCCTTGGGCTACAACATTAAATGCAGAATCTCTGTTTAGTGAACCTATATCAATACACTTGGTCTGCTGCAACTTTATGGTTCTTCCAGCATTCTCCCATTTTCTTAATATACATTCCCACACATGGTCCCAAGATTTGTGTCATATAAAGTAAAAAAAAATCAAGTAATCCTTTTAGAGTGTAGAACAACTTCTCATCTGTCATATTTTGTACTACACCTTCAGGATCATGCAGGAAACTGAGTCTAATTATAGGTCTAGAAGCAAAGAGAGATCACAAGGGTAGGCCTTGAGAAGTATCAGCATTGTTTTGTAGGGCAACTAACTCCACTAGAGGTGCTTGCACTGGCAAAGAAAAACTCATCAGAATTTAGGGGTTCAGAGTCCCGAACTTCATCAGTATCCTTCTACATGTCTGTATTTTGGCTCTTAAGATACCATTCCTTGCCAATCATTGCTCTGTAATTATAGTCACACTCTGAGGCTGGAATTTGAATTGTGTTGTAATTCAGTCAGATGCAAGATGAAATTCTGGGGTTCGTTTTTAGCAATATATGCCCCATGGCTACAGGAGAAATCTTCTTCAAATGACATATGGAAGATTTCAGATCATTTGTGTGACATTTGAACTGGGAATTCAAATCTTTGAGCTCATCCCCCCCAACTTTGTCCAGGGAAATTAAGAGCAATTAGCCAATCTCATTATATTTATTCTTTCATCAAAACTGTTCAAAAGCATTATTTACAGTCACCTAGTTTCTTGCTTATTTTTTTTTAATTTTTATAGTTTATTTTTGAGATAAAGAGAGACAGAGCACGAGTGGAGGAAAAACAGAGAGAGAAGGAGACACAGAATCTGAAACAGGTTCCAGGCTTTGAGCTGTCAGCACAGAACCCTACGGAAGGCTCAAACCCTTGAACAATGAGATCATGACCTGAGCCGAAGTCGGACACTTAGCAGACTGAGCCACCCAGGCGCATCAGCTTCTTGTTTATTATAAGTGATTGGTTAAGGTTATCCAATGGCGATATTTTGCATATCTACATTGATAGATTATGCCATAGACTATCAGTACTCTCTTTACTACAAAATTAGAGTCATTAGCATCTATAAACCTATTCAAATTAGAGGGCCAATTTAGAAAGCTCATCCTTAAAATTCGTTTTCTTTGAATCACTCTCAGTACTAAAAACTATTATTGAGGGTTCAACCTGAAAGGAACTGAGGGATTATCCATTCAACATTTTTTGAGGAACTGAGTCCTGCCAAGACCTATGCGAGTAGGCTTGGAAGTAGATCTTTGCTTTATCAAGTTTTCAAATGAGAATGCAGTCCTTGCTGATACATTGCTGTCAGTCTTGTGAGACACTCTGAAGTAATAGACCCAGCTACATAATGCTTGAATTTCTAACTCATGAATATTGTAAGAAAAAGAATGTGTTTTTTAAAACATTTATTTATTTTAGAGAGATAGATCATGAGCAGGGGAAGGGCAGAGAGAGAGAGAGGGATACATATAATCAGAAGTAGGTTCTGGGCTCTGTGCTGGAGGGGTTTGAACCCACAGAACTCTGAGATCATGACTTGAGTGGAATTCAGACGCTCAACCAACTGAGCCACCCAGGTGTCCCAAGAATGTGTGTTTTTTAAGCCACTAATTTTGGGGAATTTTTTTTTATTCTGCAAGTGGTAATTAATGTAAGGCTATATGCCAATATGCAGGCATGAATTCACATTATTTTTCTGAGAAAACTTAGAGAATTTATTCTGAAGAAGTCCAAGTTTGATTCTGTTCCATGAAATTTAAGGAAAGAAAATGAAAATTTCCTCTAGAGAAACATAACTTCAACACAGGGCTCAAAAAGACAGATGAACCTATGACAAACATGAACTTATAGAAAAAACAGAATATTCTAAAAGGAAGTAAATCTTATGAATTACAGTAATCAGAAAAAATGAAACAGAATCAAACCTATCAAGATTTCACAGAAGGCTTTATTAGGTACTGTAAATAAAATCAGTGTTGATTATGTTTTAAGAAGAGAAAGCCTTGAAAATACTAACAAGAAGCAAGTGACTACAATGCTTATTGATAGGATTTTAAAAAACAATGAAATAAAACTTCTAGAGCTGAAAAAATTAATTGCTAAACAAAGAGATCAACAATCTAGTCAAATATCAGATTAGACATATCAAAAAATATAAACAGTGAACTGGAAAGTAGAACAAAGAAATTACTCAGAAGGTAGAACACAGAACCAAAGACTTTAAAAAAATAACATGAAAGAAAATTTAAGAGATGTATAGAATGAATAATAAGATTCAATATATATTGAAAGGAGATGCAAAATGAGAGACTATAAAAAATTGAGTAGAAGCAATTTATGAAGAACAGAACGCCGAAAAATTTCCAAATTACTATGACAGAAAAATAGTAATAAATGCCAAAAGAAAATGAAATATTAGTTTCACAGTTATGAAGAAAAGAACTACCAAACAATAATTTTATATGCAACTAAAAAAACAAACAATAATCAAATCAACTAAAAATATTTTACAGGCAAACAATAAAATATTTATGACTCATAAGTTATCACTAAAATAACCATTAAAAGATGTATTTCAGGTGTATAAAAATTGAACCAAGAAATATTAAGGTATAAGAAGCAATGGTGTGCAAAGAAATTAATAAACATGTGAGTAGAATTGAATGCACATTGCCTATAATAGACGAATTATGATAAGGACTAGGTATAAGTGGTTAATAAAATAGAGGAAATAAAATTCTAGGCCATAAATTTGCATTGCTTTTGCACTGAGCTGAAAAAGTAGATATTGATAATTTTTGTATGTTGTGCTTCAGTAAATTATCAAGTTTTCTCACAACTGGAGGTGATTGGCTCTGGGATTCTTACCGATCCTGGTCTCTCCTAGCTTACTTGAATGGCCACAGTATTCATGGCTCAACACATTTATTAGGTTTGCCACCATACAAGTATGCCTAGTACAACATTTGGGAGTCTCTGATCTAGACAAAAATAACCAACAGGATGGGGGTGGAGGGTACCAAGAATTAAATTCTATTGTACTTTTATCATAAAAGGGATGGTCAATACAATTAATTTATTTAGACTTAACTAAGTATTCTTGTTAAACCCAAAATAAAATAAATTAATTAATAAATTAATAAATTAAATAAATTAATAAATTAAAAAATAAATTAAATTAATTAAAATAGAATGCAGAACATATAGAAGGATAAAGTAAAATGAAAAAAAACCTCAGTCAATTAAGCATTAAAAACTATGTGTGTTCATTAAAACACATGTGCCTTATGAGATCATAGAAATATTGAAAAAAACAATATTGGATTTGTAATAGCAAGTAATTACAAATACAAAAAACAGTGGGGTCCTGATGTTAATACCAGATAAAACAGACATGAAGGAAAGAAACACTATTCAGTATGTTATCATTACTTAATTTTAAGCATAGTAGTCTCCAAACAAGCTACTAAAATTGTGAATATGCAGAGTGCCTTGGTGGCTCAGTCGGTTGAGCGCCAGACATGGGCTCAGGGCATGATCTTATGATTCTTGAGTTCAAGCCTTTCGTCAGGCTCTGTGCTGACAGCTCAGAGTTGGGAGCCTGCTTCAGATTCTGTGTTTCCCCTTCTCTCTGCCTCTCCTCGGTTCATGCTCTGTCACTCTCTCTCTCTTAAAAATAAATAAACATTTAAAAAATGTGAATCTGCTTATACCAAATGACAGAGACTTAAAATTTATGAATATAATATTGATTAATAAAGGAAATTATACGTATGCAAATATTTTATGATAATTTAACACAAGTCTCCCATGAAGTGATTCATCAAGCAGTCAAAAATAACAAGGTTTATAGAAGATACAATTAGCACAATAAAAACGGTTAATCTAATTAATATATGTAGAAATTCCAACCTTCATTTACAGAATTCTCATTTATTTATATTTCATAAAAAGTTTATATAAATGATCATGAAACTATCTGTAAAATGAATCTGACATAAACCAAAGAATTGTTACCATATGGGCAATATCATATTCTTCCATAATACAGTAAATTATGAACCGATAAAATGTAGTTAAAATTTCTCCAAATTCAAAGATTTAAAATGATTTTCTAAATAAATCACAGGACAAATAAATAATAAAGAAATTTTGAATATTCAGAACTAAACTATAATTGAAATACTATCTGTAAGATCTGACAGAAAATACATTATTAGATGCATGTTAGTAAAGCAAAAGTAATAACGTAAATGTGTAATTTAATTATTGATAATTTAATAATTATAATTTAATAATTTAATACTTGGCTCACAGGTGCAAGCCACAAAGATGAAGTGTTATAATAATGAATGAATTCACTAGTGAATGAATAGACAGGAAGATTATGAAAGTTGATACTTGAATTAAAATAATGGAGTCATCATTGTGGTGTAACAGAGACTTGTATTTGTCATTATTCCTGAAACATTAAAACATTAAAGTTGATAAATCATTACTAGAGTATGTACAAGATGAAAAACCTTTTTATTAACAAAAAATAAAACTGTATACCAATTTTTGAAAATAAATGAAATAATGTGTAGTTTCTACAAAATATACAGTAAGAAATTACAGTAGTTACATTTTAGATGTTTTTAAAACTCAGAACACTGTGAACACCTGCATGTCAATATATTTGATAAATCATTTATAATGAAATATTATCTTATATTATATTTATATATATATAAATATTATATTATATTAATTAAACTGATCAAATAAAATTAAATAAATATATGGCTGAGTACTGTCCTAATAGAGTGATCTTACATGAGTGAACAACTTTATAGTGTAAGCAAAAAATGCAAAGAAGTTAAGACACTAGTGAATGAATAGATAGTTGATTATGAAAGAAAGTTGATACTTGAATTAAAATAATGGGATACTCATCATGTTGTAACAGGGACTGTATTTGTCATTCTTCTTGAAATAACAAAAAATAGACACAATTTGTTTAACAACAGTTTTTAGACACTGAATATCAGGCAAAGGAGAGCCTAATCTATACAAGTTAAGCTACATAATTCTACCAGTTTACTAGAGACAATTTCCAGGACATGGCTCAGGGAAAAGGAAGCCAGAACAATTCCACTAAACCCCTTGCACAGAGAAGATGGGACACAAAAGGACCTAGTGTTTGTAGCTTACAATATAAGGGAAGAGTGTGGCACAAAGAACTTCAGATCTTTGTAGAAGGTCCCATCTAAGTGTTCAACTGAGTGCTCATGAACACATGCTTGTGAAGAAATGATTCAAGACCGTAAGTGAATCACACAAAAGGGTTAAATGAAATAGTGTTCAGCACTCACACAGGGCCAAGAATAATACCATTTCCTATCAGATAAAGTGGAAAACATCAGGATCCATGGCACACTAGGTAAAGTACCGAGAGTGGTCTTGCCTCCATAGGGAGAAACACTTAGCCCAAGACTGAAAACTATTTTAGTTCTTCCTAATAAATCTTAAAAGTAAGATTTGGGAAGGAGGGATAAGATGACGGAGAAGTAAGGAACCCCATTACCTCCACCCGCCCTCAATTATCAAACATAGAAGAATTAAAAGCCACAGCTTTCTGAGCTCCAGTAACAGAGGTGCACGCACAGACCCCTTATTGACAACAGCCTCAAGGATGCCTGAGTGAGTGCGACCTGGTACTGGAGACTTGGAGGGAGGGAGCGCCTGCTCAGAGCGGAGCCAGGAGACAAAGCACCCAGAGGTTTGGCGCCGGCCCACAGACAGCCTTATGTCCAAAGGCACACAGAACTGTGCAGATCCCCACGAGGGGCGGCCATATCCAAAGGCGCACAGATCCGTGGAGAGCTGCATGCAGGAACCCAGTGTAGGGCAGCAAAGAGACCAGGGGAAGAGAAGTAGAGACTGAATTACTCATACTGTAATCTCTGGATAGGGGAGACCTTGCCTGGGACTGAGAGCTACTGGGCACGGAGAGAGAAATCTGAGTAGGGGGCTTATTTTCCCTGGGGCCCAGCAGCTTGCCAGCTTCAGGCAGAGACAGGGGAAATAACTGGCTTCACAATCCCCCTACTCAATCCCAGCCAGAAAGCCACTCACCCAATGGAGATTTTAACTGTGGTGGCAAAGTCAAGGTGCATGGGCTAGGACTTAGAAACCTGGAAGAACTTAGAAAACAAAAACAATTAGACCTGCCCATGGCATGAGGTTGGACTCAAAAGAGTGGCTGGCAACGCATAATCTGAGAGGGATTTGGGCGCCGCCATTCTTCTCCCCACATCCACTAAGATGGGACCTCAGAGAGCAGCCCCTGAGACCTGAACTACCTACACCAAGCCACGCCCACCTGCGCAGGAGAGCTGCTGTGTTTTTGCTTATTTTTTAATTGTTTCTTTCTTCTTTTTCTTAATATTTTTATTTTTTAATATTTTCCCCTTGTTTTCTCTTCTCTTTTCCTATTACCTTCTTTTCTCCCTTTCCTCCTGGAGTCTGGGAAAGACCAACATTTATGCACTACTGTGTTTAGATCAACTCTTATCATCCAGATAGTTTTTCCGTTATCTCATCCTTATCTCCCCCCTTCCTCCTGTTTTATGCTCTCAGACTGTCCTTTATCTCTGGCTGTTCTGTCCTCCACTTCCTCGCCTGCTTTTTTTTTTTTCCCCTTTCCAGTCCTCTCTTTTCTTTCCTGTTCCTTTTTTTCTTTCCCCTTTTGGTTTGCTTCTTGATTGTTCTGTCAGTGCATTTGTGTGTTGGTGTTCCCTGAGTTTTTGTCTGTTTTCCTTTTCAGGGTTAATTCATGAAACAAGCCAAAGCACACATAGTGGAAAGTCCCAAATATCGCTGAGCAGAGAAATACACTAATCAGAGGCATAAGAAGAGAAACCGAGGGACACCATTAAAGAATATCTCCTGAAATGACAGAAACTAGACAATTAAAGAGTCTCCTTTAGTAGAGAAATACTAATAGGCCCACAGTGCAGAATGAGCTTTTAAAACTGACAAGAGACAGAAAGCTAGCCAAAATGACAAAACAAAAGAACTCTCCTCTAAAGAAATTCCAGGAAGAAATCACAGCTACAGAACTGCTCAAAACAGACAAAAGCAACATAACCCGACAAGAACTTAGAAAGATTGTCATAATTTTAATCGCTGGGTTTGACAAAAGCTTAGAAGCCATCAGAAAAGATATTGACACAAAGACTAGGAACCTACAAAATAGCTGTGATGAGTTAAAAAAAAAGTTATAAATGAGGTGAATAATAAAATGGAGGCTACCAGTGCACAGATTAAAGAAGCAGAGAGAAGGTGAATTAGAAGACACAGTTACAGCAAAAAAGGAAACCGAGAAAAAGAGAGAGAAATTGATACAGGAGCACAAAAGGATAATTAGAGACCTAAGTGATAAAATCAAATGGAACAATGTTCATATCATAGGAGTTCCTGAAAAGTAAAAAAGAGAGAGAGGTCCTGAAGGTGTGCTGGTCCAAATTATACACGAAAATTTCCCCAATCTGGGGAAAGAGAAAGACATTGAAATTCAAGAGGCATACAGAATTCTCCTAAGATGTAATGTGAACCAAAAGTTACCATGACATAGAGTAAAACTGGCAAGATATAAAGATAAAGAGAGAATTCTGAAAGCAGCTAGGGATAAAAGGGCCCTAACATACAAAGGGAAACTTATCAGAGTGGTTACAGACCTATCTAATGAAACTTGGCAGGCCAGAAAGGAATGGCAGGAAAGCTTCAATGTGAAGAAAAGGAAAAATATGCAGCCAAGAATTCTTTATCCAGAAAACCTGTTATTCAAAATAGAAGGAGAGATAAAGGTGTTCCCAAATAAACAAAAGTTGAGAGAACTCATCATCACCAAACCAGCTCTAAAAGAAATCCTAAGAGAAACACTATGAGAGAAAGGTAGCAAGGGATATAAGACACAAGATATATCAATACAAACATGCACTCTACAGGGAACACAATGAATCTAAACCCATATTTTTAAATAATAACACTAAATGTCAATGGACTGAATGCTCCAGTCAAATGACACAGGGTAGAAGAATGGATCAAAACCCAAAATCAATCTATTTGCTGTCTACAAGAGACTCACCTTAGACCTGAAGACACCTTCAGATTGAAAGTAAGGGAATGGAGAAATATCTACCATGCAATTGGACAACAAAAGAAAGCTGGAGTAGCCATACTTATATTGGACAAATTGAACTTCAAAGTAAAGGCATTAACAAAAGATGAAGAAGGACATTATATAATAATTACAGGGTCCCAACATCAGGAAGAGCTAACAATTATAAATATCTATGCGCCAAATTCGGGGGCTCTCAAATACATAAAACAAATAATCACAAACAGAAGCAATCTTATTGATAAGAATGTGCTAATTGGAGAGGACTTTTTACTCCACTAACAACAATGGATAGGCCAACCAGACAAAAAAATTGCTAATGAAACAATGGACCTGGGGCGCCTGGGTGGCTCAGTCGGTTAAGCGTCCTGCTTTGGCTCAGGTCATGATCTCACAGTTCATGGATTTGAGTCTCATGTCTGGCTCTGTGCTGACCAGAGCTCAGAGCCTGGAGCCTGTCTTCAGATCCTGTGATTCTTTCTCTCTCTGACACTCCCCTGCTCAAGCTCTCTCTCTCTCTCAAAAATAAATAAAAACATTTAAAAAAAATAAAAAAAGAAACAATGGACCTGAACTGCACACTGGAACAGGTGGAATTAATAGATATATTTAGAACTCTGCATGCTCAAGCTAGGGAATTCACATTCTTCTTGAGTGCACATGGCACAATCTTCAAGACTGATCACATACTGGGTCATAAGGCAGACCTCCATAAATACAAACGAATCGAAATCTTACCATACCCATTTTCAGATCACAATGCTATGAAACTTGAAATGAACACCAGGAAAAAGTCTGGAAAACCTCCAAAATATGGAGGTTAAAAACTACCCTACTGAAGAATGACTGGACGAACCAGGTAATTAGAGAAGAAATTTTAAAATATATGGAAACAAATGATAATGAATATACAATAATCCAAACTCTTTGGGACACAGCTAAGGCAGTCCTAAGACGAAGGTTTATTGCAATACAGGCCTATTTCAACAAACTAGAAAAAGTACAAACTCAAAATCTAACAGAGCACCTAAGGAAACTAGAAAGGGAACAACAAGAAGAGCACCCCAAACCCAGCAAAAGAGAGAAATAATAAAGATCAGGGCAGAATTAAACAATATAGAATCCAGATAAACACTTGAACAGATCAGTGAAATCAAAATTTGTTTTTTTGAGAAAATAAACAAAATTGATAAACCTCTAGCTAGGCTTCTCAGAAAGAAAAGAGAGAACATTCAAATGGACAAAATCATGAAGGAAAATGGATCTATTACAACAGATCCTTCAGAAAAAAAAGCAATCATTAGAGACTACTATGAAAAATTATATGCCAACAAATTGGACAATCTAGATGAAATGGACAAATTCCTAAACACACATGCACTACCAAAATTCCAATGGGAAGAGACAGAAAATCTGAACAGACCCATAACCAGGGAAGAAATCGAATCAGTTATCAAAAATCTCCCAACTAATAAGAGCCCAGGGCCGGATGGATTCCCAGGAGAATTCAACAAGACATTTAAAGCAGAGCTAACACCAATCCTTCCAAAAAATAGAAAAGGAAGGATGACTTCCAGACTCATTCTACGAAGCACATATCACTTTGATTCCTAAGCCAGAGAGAGACCCAACAAAAAAAGAGAACTACAGGCCAGTATCTTTAATAAATACAGATACAAAAATTCTCAACAAGATACTAGCAAATCGAATTCAATAGCATATAAAAAGAATTATCCATCATGATCAAGTGGGATTCGTTCTTGAGTTACAGGGCTGGTTCAATATTTGCAAATTCATCAATTAGTAATATCACATTAACAAAAGAAAAGTTACAAAATATATGATTCTGTAGATAGATGCAGAAAAAGCATTTGACAAAATACAACACCCTTTCTTAATGAAAACTCTTGAGAATGTCAGAATAGAAGGAACTTACTTAAACATTATAAAAGCAGTTTATGAGAAGCCCACAGCTAATGTTATGCTCAATGGGGAAAAACAGAGCATTTCTCCTGAAATCAGAGACATGACCAGAGTGTCCAATCTCAGCACTGTTGTTTAATATAGTGCTGTAAGTTTTAGCATCAGCAATCAGACAACAAAAAGGAATAAAAGACATCAGAATTGGCAAAGAAGAAGTCAAATTTTCCCTTTTCACAGATGACATGATACTCTACAGGCAAACCCTACAGACTCCACCAGAAGCCTCCTAGAAGTGATCAATGAATTCAGTAATGTCACAGGCTACAAAATCAATGTACAGAAATAGGTTGCATTCTTATACCCCAAAAATGAAGCAAAAGAAAGAGAAATCAAGAAATGAATCCCATTCACAATTGCACGAAAAATCATAAAATACCTAGGAATAAACCTAACCAAGGATGTAAAAGACCTGTATGCTGAAAAGTATAGAAGACTTATGAAGGAAATTGAAGAAGACACAAAGAAATGGAAAACCATTCCATGCTCATGGATTGGTAGAGTAAATATTGTTAAAATGTCAATATTACCCAAACTGATTTACACATTCAGTGCAATCCCCATCAAAGTTGCACCAATGTTCTTCTCAAAGCTAGAACAAACAATCTTAAAATTCGTAGGGAACCACAAAAAACCCTGAATAGCCAAAGTAATAATTGAAGAAAAGCCATAACGGGAGACATCACAAGCCCAGACTTTAGCCTCTACTATAAAGCTGTCATCATCAAGACAGTATGGTACTGGAAGAAAAACAGATACATGGACCAAGGGAATAGAATAGAGAGCCCAGAACTGGACCCACAAGTGTATGGCCAATTAATCTCTGACAAAACAAGAAGGAGTATCCAATAGAGAAAAGACAGCTTCTTCAACAGATGGTGTTGTGAGAGCTGGACAGCAGCATTTAGAAGAATGAAACTAGACCACTTTCTTAAACCATTCACAAAAAGAATCTCAAAACGGATAAAGAACCTGAATGTGAGACAGGAAACCATAGAAACCCTAGAGGAGAAAGCAGGAAATAGCCTCCCTGACCTCAATTGCATCAATTTCCTCCTCAACACATCCCCAAAGGCAAGGGAATCAAGAACAAATATGAACTATTGGGACCTCATCAAGATAAAAATCTTTGGCAATGCAAAGGAAACAATCGAAAAAACCAATAGTCAACTGACAGAATGGGAAAAGATAGTGGCAAATGGCATATCAGATAAAGGGCTAGTATCCAAAATCTACAAGGAGCTCACTAAACTCCACACCCAAAAAACAAATAATCCAGTGAAGAAATGGGCAGAAGACATAAACAGACACTTCTCCAAAGAGGACATCCAGATGGCCTACACGCACATGAAGTGATGCTCAGTGTTACTCATCATCAGGGAAATAAAAATCAAAACCACACTGACATACCACCTCACACCAGTCAGAATGGCTAAAATGAACAAATCAAGAGACTATAGACGCTGGTGAGGATGTGGAGAAATAGGCACACTTCTACACGGTTGGTGGGAATATAAAGTGGTGTAGTCTCTCTGGAAAACAGTTTGGAGGTTCCTCTAAAAATTAACAGTAGTACTCCCCTATGATCCAGCAATAGCACTGCTAGGGATCTACCCAAGGAATACAGAAGTGCTGATGCATAGGGGCACATGTACCCCAATGTTCATAGCAGCACTGTCAACAATAGCCAAATCATGGAAAGAGCCTAAATGTCCATCAACTGATGAATGGATCAAGAAGATGTGGTTTATCTATACAATGGAATACTACATGGCAATGACAAAGAATGAAATATGGCCATTTGTAGCAAAATGTATGGACCTGGAGGGTATCTTGCTAAGCGAAGTAATTCAGATAGAGAAGCAAAGATACCATATATTTTCAGTCATAGGTCTAGCAGGAGAAACCTAATAGGGGACCATAGGGAGGGAAATGGGGGGGGGAAAGAGTTAGGGAGAGGGAGTCAGGAAAATCATGAGAGACTTTTGAATGCTGAGAACAAACTGAGGGCTGAGGATGGACAGGGGAGGGGAAGGGGGTGATTGTCATGGAGGGGGGCACTTGCAAGGAAGAGCACTGGGTGTTATATAAAAACCAACTTGGCAATCAACTATTTTTAAAAATAAATTAAAAATTAAAATAAAAAAACACAAGTTTTAAAACAGGAAATTGTTTTCAAATAAGTATGTCCCGGAAGAAAAATGAAAATTATTTAAAGTTAAATGAAAACTTCCGGAACTCAACAAAGTTACATCCACAATGACTAGAATGCAATAAACTAATACCAGAGGTTCCTGGGTAGCTCAGTCACTTGAGTGTCATGCTTTTGACTTTTGCTCAGGTCATAATTTCATGATTCATGAATTTGGGTCTTGCATCGGGCCCGGCACTGACAGCATGGAGTGTGCTTGGGGTTTTATATCTCTCTGCCCCTCCTCTACTTATATGCTCTCTCTTTCTGTCTCCCTCTCTCTCTGGAAATAAATAAAGTTTAAAAAGTACATTTTTAAAAAATGCCAGATATGGAAAGAAGTAGGAGGGTAAATCATAAATGGGAATAGAAATCAATAAACAGAAACCAATCCAGAAATGACCATCTTTAGGAGTAGCAGATAAGAACATAAAATTATAACCACATTATTTCGTTTAAAAAGTTAGAGACATGAAAGGTATAAAAAAGGTGACAAATCCAAGCTATGAAAATGAAAACTACAAATGCGCAATGCAAATACACTCAAAATAGTAATATTAAACACTGCAGAATGAAAGATTAGGGAATGTGGAGTCATCTCAATGAAAATATAGATATAAAACACAGACGGAAAGATAATCAAACTAGGAAATAAACAGAAAATCAGTGAGCTGTGGGGCAATGTCAAACAGCAAATTATATGTATCATTAGAGTCACCAAAGACAAAAGAAGATATGTATCATAAAAAATTATTGAACAAATAATGGCTGGTAATGTCCAAAATGATGAAAATAATAAACCCACAGATCCAAGGAACTGATGAACACCTGGAGTCTGTTCAAGGATAGGGGCTTCCTTAAGGAAAAGAAAAAACAAGAAGTGGTAGCAGCACACAACATTTGTTTCAGTGACACTTTGACAGGAAGGCATGTGAAAGGAAGTTCCTTATAGCAGGAGACTTTCCATAGACTTCTGGGTCATCAGTCAGAAGGAACTCCCAGAGAAAAGGAAATCAGAAAGAGGGCAAACATATCTAGGTGATGTCATTCAGCTGCATAGCAGGGAGTCTCCGAGTTAAGAATTCTGAAAGACAGCAGTGACTTGGGGTCTTTAATAGTCACAGGATTTGTCAGATTTGGCCAGTAGATGTTGGGTACAGTTGAAGGTTATAAGCTGAAGTCTAGATTTTTTCAGGGATGATTTTTGTTTCTTTTGTTTAATGTTAATTTTTACTGAAAATTAGAAATTTAATTATTATAATGTAGTAACACTTCAAGTCATATTTCCCTTTTCCATAGGGTTTTCTGTGTTTTTTTTAACCACTAGAAATTGTGGTATTCTATTCATTTTGAGACTTTTACAAACTATTTTTACAAACACTATCTTTTATGGGCCACTTAGGTGGTGTCTTAGTTGGTTGAGCGTTGGGCTCTTGATTTTGGCTCAGGCCATGATCACACAGTTCATGAGTTCAAGCTGCTGCTTGGAATTCTCTGTTTCCCTCTCTCTCTGACCCTCCCCTGCTCACACGTGCTCTCTCTCTCTCTCTCTCTCTCTCTCTCTCTCTCTCTCTCTCTGTCTCAAAACCAAATAAATACACATTACCAAAAAAAAAAAAAAAACCCAAAGACTATCTTATTGTGTGTACTCATTGAAGTCTCTGTTCTCTTAGCTCATGTTCAGATAATATTTTAATAGAGATCTCCTTGAAAGCCAGGAGCTATAATAAACAGTAGGAAAAAACAAGAAAAGAGAAGAGCAAACAAACAAAATCAATTTAAAAGATACCAAACACATCTCTCAGTCTTTGCAGATTGTCTCTATTTGGTGGCCCAACATAAAAGCTTAATGTCTCCTCAGGTCATTTTGAATATAAATCTTGACTTGAACATGCATATAATTCTAAATTTTCCCATATACATGACTGCTTTTTAACTTCTTAGTTCCCTAAAGTCTCACTCTATTTTCCAGATTTTAGGTAGTCTATTGTACATCTCTGCCTATAATCTCTTGTCTCAAGGTTCTGTGAGTTGATAATCACATTGCAGCCTTTAGATAAGCACTTGCTGCTTTTCCCACCTGGGTTCTAAGTTTGGAGAAAGAGTGATGAATGCCTTACTTCAGGTATCACCTAAAGATGTAGAACAAATGTACACAATAATTTGCAAATAAGGTCTACTGTCTCCAACTGGTTTAAGGGAGAGAACTGGGAACTGGGCTACTACCACTGAAAAACCAAGAATGCTTCCACACTGGAAGAACACGGGGAAAATGTAACAATACAAATAACTTTTTCTATCCTTTTGAAGATGGCTTTTTCTAATTGGGTGTTCACTTGCTTTCGATAAATCTTTGACTATTCTCCAGAGCGCTAACAAACAGTTTGGAGAGCCCTGTTTGCTTTGTTTTGTTTTGTTTTCCTATGGGGAAATGAGAGCTTGGGCCTTCCTACTCCCATACTTTTCTGACTGCTCTTAATTTTTTTACATGTAACATTTTTTAAATGTTTATTTTTGAGAGAAAGAGACAGTGTGAGCAGGGGAGGTGCAGAGAGAGAGGGAGTCTCAGAATCTGAAACAGGCTCCAGGCTCTAGGCTGTCAGCACAGAGCCTGACATGGGGCTCAAACTCACAAACCTCGAGATCATGACCTGAGCCAAAGTTGGATGCTTAACTGACTGCTCTGACTTTTAATGTTTGCTAGATTTGTAGTGAAATCCCTCTTTCACTCATGTTTCAGTTTTTCTTTTAAGGGTTTATAAGTTTCATTAAACTTTTTGAAGAACAATATTTTTGGCTTTAATACTTTTTGATAGTTTCCTATTTCATTGATTTCTGATTATATTTTATTGTTCCCTTCCATCTCCTTACATTGAATTTATCTGATATTATATTCATACCTTTTTAAATTACAAACTTAGATAATTTATTTTAGACATTTAAATTTTTGTATATATCCATTTTTATTGTCATCATTCATTTCAATATGATATCATTTACCCAAGGAAAATAAAACCATTAATTCAAAAAGAAGTATGTGTTTTTTTGTTTATTTGTTTGTTTGTCTGACCTAGGCACACCAGGAGCACATTCTTTCACATTAAGAACCACAGGGGAAGACATTCATTCACTCTTTTTTGTGTGTGTGTGTGACATAGCTGGGGCATTCATGTGTTTTTTAACCTTGAATAATTTTTGTCTCTAAGCTCCAAACAAGTTTTATCCTGTTCACAGGTCAGTTCTTTTACAGAGGTCAATTAGCAGTGCTACCTTCGCCTGCTGCCAAAAGCCAAGCAATGATGGGGCAAGACCTACGAAAGGTGATGAATAAATTCTGAGAGTTGTAATTTGAAAGGGGGGACTTTGATGCATTTACTTAACACAGGATGCTACTGTCACTGCAGGATATTTGATCTTAAAAATAATATACTTCATGATCTCACCATGGGAGCAATTGGCAAAGCAAGATTAAGCTGTAAGGCCTAATGGACTTGGGAAAAGTTAAATGTGCTCGAAGAAAGACATATCACCAGAGACACTACAACTAGCATGAATCTTACAGAGAACACAGGGACTCTAAACCCATATTTTTCAATAATAACACTGAATATAAATGGACTCAGTGCTCCAATCAAAAGACAGAGTATTGTAGAAAGTGCCGCTATGAACATTGGGTACATGTGATCCTTAGCATCAGCACTTCTGTATCCTTTGGGTAAATCCCCAGCAGTGCTATTGCTAGGTCATAGGGGAGTTCTACTGATAGTTTTTTGAGGAACCTCCACACTGTTTTCCAGAGCGGCTGCACCAGTTTACATTCCCACCAACAGTATAGGAGGGTGCCTATTTCTCCACATCCTCGCCAGCATCTATAGTCTCTTGATTTGTTCATTTTAGCCACTCTGACCAGTGTGAGGTGGTATCTCAGTGTGGTTTTGATTTGTATTTCCCTGATGATGAGTGATGCTGAGCATCACTTCACTTGCCTGTGTCCATCTGGATGTCCTCTTTGGAGAAGTGTCTGTTTCAGGTCTTCTGCCCATTTCGTCACTGGATTATTCATTTTTCGGTAATGGGGTTTAGTGAGTTACTTGTAGATTTTGGATACTATGTGAATGGATCAAGAAGATGTGGTATATATATATATATATATATATATATATATATATATATAGTGTACTACTATATGACAATGAGAAAGAATGAAATATGGCCATTTGTAGCAAAGTGGATGGACCTCGAGGATGTTATGCTAAGTGAAATAAGTCAGGCAGAGAAGGACAGATACCATGTGTTTGCACTCATAGGTCTAACAGGAGAAACCTAACAGAGGACCATAGGGAAGAGAAGGGGGGAAGAGAGAAAGAGAGTTGGGGAGAGAGAAGGACACAAATCATGAAAGACTAGTGAATACTGGAAACAAACCAAGGACTGAAAGGGTATGGGGAGAGGGGAAGGGTGAGATGGTCATGGAGGGGGCACTTGTGGGGAGAGGCACTGGGTGTTATATGGAAACCAATTTGATAATAAACTATTATAAATTTTAAAAAAAGACATAAGGTAGCAGAATGAAAAAAAAAAACCCAAAATCCAACTATTTTCTGTCTACAAAAGACTCATTTCAGACCTGAGTACAACTTCGGATTGAATGTAAAGGGATAGAGGAATATCTATCATGCGCTGGAAGTCAAAAGAAAGCTGAAGTAGCCATACTTATATTGGACAAACTGGACTTTAAAGTAAAGGCAGTAACAAGAAATGAAGAAGGACATTATATAATAATTATAGGGTCTATCCATCAGGAAGAGCTAACAATTATGTCTACGCACTGAATTCAGGAGCACTCAAATACATAAAACAATCACAAACAGAAACAGTCTTATTGATAAGAATGTGCTAATTGCAAGGGACTTTAATACTTCACTTACAGCAATGGAGCAATGGATAGACCAACTAGACAGAAAATCATTAAAGAAAGAATGGACCTGAAGGACATATTGGACCAGATGGATTTGAGAGATATAGTTAGAACTCCACATCCTGAGGCTATGGAATTCATTTTCTTCTCAAGTGCCCATGGCACATTCTCCAAGATAGATCACATACTGCATCATAAAGCATCCCTCAATAAATATAAAGAATTGAGATCATATTATGCACACTTTCAGATCACAATGCTGTGAAACTAAAATCAATCACAGGAAAAGGTATGGAAATCCTCCAAAAACATGGAGGTTAAAGACCAACATACTAAAAAACGAATGGGTCAATCAGGCAATTAGAGAAGAAATTTAAAAAAATATATAGAAATAAAGGAAAATGAAAATTCAACAATCCAAACTCTTTGGGATGCAGCAAAGGGAGTCCTAAGAGGAAGGTATATTGAACTCCAGGCCTATTTCAAGAAACTAGAAAAAGCACAAATACAAAATCTAACAGTGCACCTAAAGGAACTAGAAGGGGACCAGCAAGAGCATCCTAAAGCCAGAAGAAGAAGAGAATTATTAAAGATCATGGCAGAAATAAACAATATAGAAGAAAAAAACAGTTGAAAAGATCAATGAAACCAAGAGTTGGTTTTTGAAAGCATAAACAAAATTGATAAACTTCTAGCCAGGCTTCTCAAAAAGTAAAGAGAGAGCGCCCAAGTAAAGAAAGTCATAAGTGAAAATGGAACTATTACAACCAATCCCTCAGAAATACAAGGAATTATCAGGGAGTACTATGAAAAATTATATGCCACCAAACTGGACAACCTAGAAGTAATGGAGAAATTCCTAAAAATGCATGCACTACCAAACCTCAAATGGGAAGAGATAGAATATCTGAACAGACCCATAACCAGTGAAGAAATGGAATCAGTTATTAAAAATATCCCAACAAATAAGAGCCGTGGGCCTGATGGTTTTACTGGGGAATTTAACCAGACATAAAAATCAGAGTTAATAACCATTTTCTTAAGCCAATCCAAAAAATAGAAATGGAAGGAAAACTCCCAGACTCATTGTACAAAGCCAGCATCACTTTGATTCCCAGACCAGACAGGAACCCAGCAAAAAAAAGAACTACACGCCAATATCCTTGATGAAAATGGATGCAAAAATCCTCAACGGGATACTGGCAAATCAAATTCAGCAGCATATAAAAAGAATTATCCACCATGATCAAGTGGGATTTATTCCTGGGTTACAGGGTTGGTTCAATATTTGCAAATCAATCAATGTGATACATCACGTTAACAAAAGAAAAGATAAAAACCATATGATTCTGTTGATAGATGTAGAAAAAAACATTTGACAAAACAGCATTCTTTCTTAATAAAACTCTCCAAGAGAGTCGGGATAGAAAGAACTTACTTAAACATCATAAAAGTCATTTATGAGAAACCCATAGCTAATATTATCCTCAATGGGGAAAAAACGGAGAGCTTTCTCCCTGAGATCAGGAACATGAAAGGGATGTCCACTCACACCACTATTGTTTAACATAGTGCTGGAAGTCCTAGCATCAGCAATCAGACAACAAAAGAAATAAAAGGCATCAGAATTGGCAAAGAAGAAGTCAAACTTTCACTTTTCACAGATGACATAATACTCTACATGGAAAACCCGATCGACTCCACCAGAAGCTTTTTGGAACTGATCCATGAATTCAACAAAGTTGCAGGGTACAAAATCAATGTATAGAAATCAGTTGCATTTCTATACACGAATAATGAGACAATAGAAAGAGAAATCACGAAACTAAGCCCAATCACAATTGCACAGAAAACCATAAAATACCTATGAATAAACCTAACCAAAGATATAAAATATCTGTATGCTGAAAACTATAGAAAACATATGAAGGAAATTGATGAAGAAACAAAGAAATGGGAAAACATTCCATGATCATGAATCAGAAGAATAAATATTGTTAAAATGTCTTTATTATTCAAAGCAATCTACACATTCAGTGCAATCCCAATCAAAATTACACCAGCATTCTTCTCAAAGCTAGAACAAACTATCCTAAAATTTGTATGGAACCACAAAAGACCCCAAATAGCCAAAGTAATATTGAAGAAGAAAATCAAAAAGGGAGGCATCACAATCCCAGAATTCAGCCTCTACTACAATGCTGTTATCATGAAGACAGTGTGGTACTGGCACAAAAACAGACACATAGACCAATGGAATAGAATAGAGAACCCAGAATTGAATGCACAAACGTATGGCCAACTTATCTTTGACAAAGTAGGAAAGAGTACCAATGGAAAAAGGACAGCCTCTTTAACAGAAGGTTCTGGGAGAACTGGACAGCAACATGCAAAAGAAAGAAACTAGACCACTTTCTTACACCACACACAAAAATAAACTCAACATGGATGAAGGACCTGAATGTGAGACAGGAAACCATCAAAACCCTAGATCAGAAAGGAGGAAACAACCTCCTTGACCTCAACTGCAACAATTTCCTTCTGGACATATCTTCAAAGGCAAGGGACTCTAGAGCAAAAATGAGTTTTGGGGACCTCATCAAGATAAAAAGCTTCTGAATTACAAAGGAAATAATCCATAAAACTAATAGGCAACAGACGAAATGGGAAAAGATAGTTGCAAATGACATATCGGATAAAGGGCTAGTATCCAAAATCTGTAAGGAACTCACCAAAATTCACACCAGAAAAACATATAATCCAGTGAAGAAATGGGAAGAGGACATGAAAAGACACTTCCCCAAAGATGACATCCAGATGGCCATCAGACACATGAATGGATGCTCAGTGTCACTCATCATCAAGGAAATACAAATCAAAATCACACTGAGATACCACCTCACGTCGGTCAGAGTGACTACAATGAACAAATCAGGAGACTGTAAATGCTGGTGAGGATGTGGAGAAACAGGCACCCTCCTGTGGAAAACAGTTTGGAGAATACTCTAAAAATTAACAGTAGTACTCCGGTATGCCCCAGCAATAGCACTGTTAGGTATATACCCAAGGGATACCAAAGTACTGATACATAAGGGCACATGTACCTCAATGTTTATAACAGCACTGTCAACAGTAGCCAAATCATGGAAAGAGCCTACATGCTCATCAACTGATGAATGGATCAAGAATATGTGGTTTATATGTACAATGGAATACTACATGGCAATGAGAAAGAATGAAATCTGGCCATTCATAGCAACGTGGATGGAACTGTAGTGTCATGCTAAGTAAAATAAGTGAGTTAGAGAAGGACAGATACCATATGTTTTCACTCATGTGTGGAACAAGAGAAACTTAGCAGAGGACTATGGGGGAGGGGAAGGGGGAAATTTTTGGGGGGAAGGAGGGAGGCAAACCATGAAAGATTCTTGAATACTAAAATATACTTAAGACTGATGGAGGATGGAGAGAGGGGGACGGGGAGTGATGGGCTTGGAGTAGGGCACTTGTTGGGATGAGCCCTGAGTGTTACACGGAAACCAACTTGACAATAAACTATAAAAGAAAAAACCTTATAAAACATAAAAATAAAATAAAATAAGAGACCAGATCTTAAATGTTCTCAACACACACACACACACACACACACACACACACACACACACACACGCAAGAAAGAAAATAAAAAGAAACAAATATTATTAAAAAATAGTCAAGTTCTGAGTGGAAGGTAGTGAAAGATGAATGGAGACCTTTTTGCAAATAATACATAACAGATTTTGAATGTTAAATGAATCAAAATGTATGGGAAATATCTAGTTTGCTGTGTCACATAAACTTTTTAAAGTTTATTTGTTTTGAGAGAAAGAAAGAGAGTGAGAAGGAGGGGCAGAGCAAGAGAGAGAGAGAGAGAAAAAATCCCAAGCAGGCTTCTTGCTGCCAGTGAGATCATGACCTGAGCCAAAATGAAGAGTCAGATGCTTAAATGACTGGGTCACCCAGGCACCCCAAGCTGCAGAAACTTTTGAATTTTAGGTTATTGACTTAGGCCAGGCTTCAATAACTGAGGTGATGCCCTCTAACCAAAAAATACGTTACTTGTGGGGACTGTTTTGTACATAACCATCAATTTTTACCAAAGTATATTTTTATGCTGTGTTTATAAGCCAAATTAGCTATGAAAGGCACAAGCATTCCAGTTTGTATTCAGAAAGATCTGTCAGTTTGTGCTTACTGCAAGGCAAATGACTCTGCCAATGGGGGATAAATTTTTCAAGCTGGAAGAGTGACAATTTTCATTGTTGTAGAAAATTTTATTATGGATATACAATTCTGAACAGTTAATAGGGAAGAGGAGTCTGAACAGACAACTTCAATTTGACTTTGTCAATATTGTAATCATTATTGACACTGACCCAAGATACAGAGATCGTTTTGGTCCCTGGAACCTGGAGCATATTTCTCTGAAAGATTTATATGCTTCAACTGTCACCAATGGTCCCTGAGTTTCAGGAACAGATGTAATATAACAAAACAAGATCTCCCTATAGAACAATGACAGTAATTTTTGTCACCATTGCCTCAGAATAAATGCAGGGCAAAGAAAATAAGATGCTGAAATAGTAATTCTTATAATTATATTTTAAAAGTGTCAACTTTTAGCTAATCCACCTCAAAGGCAGGAGGTTAAAGCAGTGACCTGTTTTTGAGTAGAACAATGAATGCATTCATAAGTGACTTCCAAACTACAATTCCTTAATTTGCATGTTTGTTGATACAATCTGGGCATGCAATCACTGTACCAGTAATAGCTTCCAATAAACTTAGCAGTGGTCCTGAGATGCAGACTGCCAGCTTGGGGAAAGTAGCCAAATATTAGAAACGGCTATTTGTACAAAGAATTAATTGGTGAACAAAAGATGTGTGGCAGGAAACTCAAACATAGTTCTAAGGTGCTAAGTGTCATATATCTATGATCATTTTAAAAACACATAATTTTGCTATAAATGGTCATATTTCATTCTCTCATTGCCATGTAATACTCCATTGTATACATATATACCACATTTTCTTGATCCATTCATCAGGTGATGGACATTTAGGCTCTTTCCATGATTTGGCTATTGTTGACAGTGCTGCTATGAACATTGGGGTACATGTGCCCCTATGTGTCGGCACTTCTGTATCCCTTGGGTAGATCCCTAACAGTGTTATTGCTGGGTCATAAGGGAGTTCTACTGATAGTTTTTTGAGGAACCTCCACACTGTTTTCCAGAGAGACTGCACCAGTTTACATTCCCACCAACAGTGTAGGAGGGTGCCTGTTTCTCCACATCCTCGCCAGCATCTATAGTCTCTTGATTTGTTCATGTTAGCCACTCTGACTGGTGTGAGGTGGTATCTCAGTGTGGTTTTGATTTGTACTTCCATGATGATGAGTGTTTCCACTCATAGGTCTAACAGGAGAACAGGAGAAACCTAATGGAGGACCATGGGGAGGGGAAGGGGGAAAGAGAGTTGGGGAGAGAGAGGGAAGCAAAACCTGAGAGACTATTGAATACTGAATAGGAACCCAAGGGTTGAAGGGGAAAGGGGAGGGGGAAGGGAGGTGGTGGTAATGGAGGAGGGCACTTGTGGGGGAGAGCCCTGGGTGTTATGTGGAAACCAATTTGAAAATAAACTATTAAAAATTAAAAATAAAAAAATAAAAACACATAATTTACTTTTTAAATATATTTGAGCACAATCCCTAACTTTGTTACAACAATGTGAATAACATGTTAGTTTATATATCATTAGGTGAGGGTCAGATGAGAAGAGTAGGTACGGTCAGTTGTTTTGATATTTATTAACCCTAAACTTTGTATCTGAGTCTAGATGACTAAGATATATGTACAGGACCTAAATATTTGATGAGAGAAGAAGATAGCTCAGATCACTAATTTGACCTTCAAGCAACTCATTTCCAAGTAAAATGTGCATATATATTATTCCTACAGCATGTGTGCAAGCACACACACAACTGCTCCAGAAATAAAATAATTTGACATTGTCCTTGGTTTACATATAAAATTATCTATATATTTAATCCTCCTTATCTCTTCATTTTATTTTAAAGGAGTGGGAAACCTATCTCTTTGCAAGAAAAACTTTTGATAGTAAAACTATGATGATTGATGATGATGATGATGATGATGATGATGATATAGCTTACTGTGTATCAGGAACTGTATCTTCCATTTTCTTCTCATAATAACCCTGTGGTGGTTATTATTATTGCTTCCATTTTACATATGAAGAAATTTAGTCTTAAAAAGTCTAATAGCTTTCTAAATTCAAACAAATATTAAAAGGAAAGTCAGAATTTAAACCTAGGTCTTCCAGTTTCTCAAAGCCTGGAGTCTTAAATCTTAAACCATAGTGTTATCTATCCTGTCTATTTTACCTTGAACCATTAATAATGGGTTTTCTCTACCACTCCCAATATCTTCAATGTCCCTACAGTTGTACCTTCCCTTCAGTCTACAGTTATGCTTATGTTATTTCCATTAAAACAGAAAAAAGAAAGAAAATAAATGAGCAAATGAAAAACAAGAAGGAAGAAGACCTCTCATCTGTGTTTCTTCTTAACTTATTGATGTATTTCTTCCCTTACACAAAATTTTTCAGAAAGTGAACTTTTCACCTTGTCTCCGCTCCTCATCTACTACTGTGAACTTCAACGGTCCTTAATTAAACTTCATATTACATGACATATATTTCACATTTGAAACAGCTGGAATTTTTGTGGAAGTGTTTCCTTTCTTGGGTTTCTACATAACCATTTTATTTTACCTCTATCCCTGTAGCTCTGAGTACTAGGACTCAATATTCTTCACTCCCTTTGGTCTACTTTCTTATATACTGATGCTATTCTTAAAGGTCTTCTGTTTATCCTTTTTGATTTCAGAGAGAGTCTTATTACTTCAATTACTTCAATTCTCATATTTCAGTTCTCACCTATATTCTACTTAGATCTTATTTTTATTTTTAACTCAAGGACTACAAATCTTCATAATTTCTTATTTAATTTGTTCTTTCCAACACTCATCTGATTTTTTTTCTTTCATAGTCTCTAACCTAGACAACTGTAAAAGTCTCCCACCTATACAGTCTCATATTCACCAATATATCTCTATACTGTCATATAAAAAAGCTTTATAAAATACAAGTTTGTTAATATTACTCACCTGCATAAACTTTCAGTGCCCTCTGCCACATACATGCGAAAACTTAAAGCTTTTAGTATAGCATCTTAGAGTATTGACAGTGTAGTATTTTCTATTTTTCTGGCTCAAGCTATCAAGACTATCATTCACACATGTGATATTATTGTTATACTGCACTATTCTCCAATCCTGGAATGCATTGTGTTTCTTAATGTTTTCAAGCTTTAAAGAAAATTCCTGTTCTGAATAACTAAAGTGTTAACCTTAATCCTTCCAGATACTTATTAAATAATTTTCATCCTTCATGAGTCACCAAAACTGTCAATTCTGTAAACCTTAATACTGATTTTCTCAGTGAAATATCCTTACTCCTCCATCTGAGCTCTCATAAAACATTGTACTCACATATATTACAACACACAGTATTTGTATTATAGCTTTTTTTTACATGTTTCTATCCTGTACCATTTCTGAAACCATCAAAGAGACAGACCATTCTTATCTCTGTAATCCTAGCCCCAAGTAAATATTAGACATTCAAAAAGTGCTTGTTAAAACAACGAAATAAATAAATCGGTGTCAATTGTTTAGTCAGTACCTATATAGCAGTGAAACAGATGTATTTATGACATCTTCATACAAACATGTGTCAACAATGCATACTTTTTTGAAAACCCAATATTAATCACCTGGGCTGTGAAGGGACTCATAACTGAAATGTAACAAACACCATCCTCCACATTACAGTATTTGTTTAAGTTCTTTGGAAATAAATTAAGGGAGGTTGATTATATAAAGGTTATCTAAGGATATTATTACTGCTATCCATTAATCATTTTTTCATTGTTTGACTTTCCCAGGTTTATTTATTTAGGACCCAGGAAGTGAAAAGGTTCTTGGATATAGAGATGAGTTGACATGGTTCTTGCTTTCAAGTATGACAGAGAATATAAGAAGATTTAAAGTTATTATATTTTAAGAATTGAAACAATGAAAGCTTACCACTTTTATAGTCTATGTTTTGATTAAATAACATTGCAAAATTAAAATCATCCTTTCCTCTTCCACTTTGGTTAAATAAATTATTTATTGCCAGAGTGGAATATAAATACTTTCCAACATTCCTGCAGCTTTCTTATAAAACAAAAACAGATGGGAAACCATGGAGTCTGAGATATATACAATAGTAAAACAAGTACTTGGGTTAATGCTATATCCCAGGAGCTATAAAAGTTTTACTCTAATTATAAGATGAGTATTTCAAGTTGATATGTCAGTGAAAGCAGAAATTTGAATTATCTGCACATAATTTATAATCTGATTCAAGATATTTTCCAGCATTGTGTAATTTTTTACACAACGGTCAAATATTTAACTCTAAACAAATATGAAAAACATTTTGTATATTTTCCTAGGTAGTTTTATTAAACAAAAATCCAAATCATTTTTCTCAAATCTGTGAAATAAGAATCAATTTTGTCTCATAAATACAAAATAATCCTTACTTTATTTTTTATTTTTTATATATAGCTTATTGTCAAATTGGTTTCCATATAACACTGAGTGCTCTTCCCCACAACTACCCTTCTCCATGACCATGACCCCCCTTCCCTTTTCCCCATCCTCCTTCAGCTCTCAGTTCCTTTTCTGTATTCAAGAGTCTCTCATGATTTGTCTCCCTCCCTCTCAAAATCACCTTTATTTTAAATGTTTATTCTACGTTAGACAAAATTTTCCCTTTATAAAATGCAAAATATTCACATTTCATTTCCAGGGAAGATGGCAAGGTATGAGGACTTGATCACCTATTTCCATGGATTCAACTAGGTTACACTCATATCACAGCAAATAACTTAGAAAACTACCCAGAGACTGTCAGCAGAAACTCCAGGCTCAATGTTGAGAATACTCTACATCAGAGAGAGGATAGGAAAGGCAGAGACACAATTGGGAATTTAAGGAATCTTTGGAACTATTCAAGGGAGGGAGGGACACCAGAAAATTAACACAGAAAGGGCAGAGAAATGCACTCACCTGTATAGGAAAGAAAAATCCCCATAACACTTGGTATTGAAAACCAGAGGGACCAAATATTGTGAGTTATTACAAGCAGCAGAACTTAAAACCTGGAATTTTAAAAATAAGTTTAAAATAGTTTGGCTCTAGAAGAGCTGAAAAAGAATGAGAAAACAGTCTCTGCGCCTAAAGAGACAGCACAACAATTATCCCTCATAGACACAGAACAGAAGTAGCAGCTTGAAAACAACTGGGGAATAAAGGGAGGTAGGGATGTTTACTAATGTCATACTGGGTACCAGAGGGATAGAGATTGCTGGGAGACTCCTCTATGAACAAGTTATTAATCTCAGATCATGTGCAAGAGGAATAAAAATTGCTGGGGGACTCCTCCAGAAACAAAGTTACTAATCTCAGAGTATGTGCTGGAGCCCTGTAGATACCTGGGGAATTTCTCCAGGAACAAAATTACTAATCTCAGAGCAAATCTCAAAGGGACAGAGACCACTATGGGACTCTTCCAGGAACAAAGAAGCTGGCAGGTGCCGTTTTAATCCCATGCCCCTGAGCATAAACACACAATCATCTGCAGGAACCACCATGGCACCAACATTCACTAAAATACTTACATCATGCCCTCCTTCCTCTAGCCTGGGACTGCAAATCCCGTCCTCTAGATGACTGGAGCAAATCTTGCCAACACAATGTCTCCTGACCACACAGTTTGTGGGGCTTCAGTCCTGGTAGTGCAGCAACTGGTCACCTCCTACACAGGGAAATACGCACATTGGTAAAACCACACACCCTGGTGAACATGTTTTGTGGATCCAACTCTGGCTGGCCCAGTCTCAGAGGCAGCTGCAAATGCCAAGTAGAAGAGGATCAGCATGCACAACTTGTGGGAACTTCATGCTCCATTTGCACATGGTTACTGAAGGAAACCAACTTATGGTGAGAGAAGAGAGCAAGAAAGAAACAAAACAACCACAACACAGATAACAAAATGGTAATAAATACATACCTTTTGATAACTACTTTGAATGTAAATGGACTAAATTCTCCAATCCAGGCATACAGTGATGAAATGGGGAAACAAATCCTATCTATATGCTACTTACAAGAGATCAATTTCACACCTAAAGCCACATGCTGATTGCTAATGAGGGGATGGAGAAACATTTATCGTGCAAATGAATGTCAAGAGAAAGCTGGGATAACAATACATATATCAAACAAAATAGACTTTATAACAAACTCCTTATGTAAAAACAAAAAAAACCACTATATAAAAATAAAGAGGACAATCCAACAAGAACATATAACAATTGTAAATCATTATGTATCCAGCATAGGAGCACACAAATACATAAAACAGTTAATAACAAACAGAAAGGAACTAAATGATAGTAATACAATAAAAGTGGAGATTTTAACACTACAGTTACATCAATGGACCAGTCAGCAAACAGATAATCAAGAAGGAAACAGTGTCGGGATGCCTGAGTGGCTCTGTCGGTTGAGCGTCCAGCTTCGGCTCAGGTCATGATCTCACAGTCTGTGAGTTCGAGCTGCGCATCAGACTCTGTGCTGACAGCCCAGAGCCTGGAACCTGCTTTGCATTCTGTGTCTTCCTCTCTCTCTGACCCTCCCCCGGTCCCGCTGTATCTTTCTGTCTCTTCAAAATAAAAAAATAAAAAAAACCCCGCATCGGGCACTGTGCTGACAGCTGGGAGCCTGGAGCCTGCTTCAGATTCTGTGTCTCCCTCTCTCTCTGCCCCTTCCCGACTCACTCTCTGTCTCTTTCAAAATAAAAAAAAGAAGGAAACAGTGTATTTGAATAACATAGTATATCAGATGCATTTAACATACATATTCAGAACATTCCATCCTAGAGCAACAGAATACATATTCTTTTCAAGTGCACATGGAACATTCTCCAGAATATATCACATATTAGGCCACAAAACAAGATTCAACAAATTATAAAGATCAAAGTCATACCATGCATCTTTTCTGACCACAACACTATGAAACAAGAAGTCAACAGCAAGAAAAAAAGATGAATAGATAAAAAATGAAATGGTAAACCAATGGTAAACAATGAATAGGTAAACTGAGAAATCAAAGAAAGAATAAAAAAAGTACATTGAAACAATCTAATATGAAAACACAATAGTCCAAAACTTTTGTGATGTAGCAAAAGTGGTTCTAAGAGAGAAGTATATAGCAATACAAATCTACTTAAAGAAGCAAAAAAACCTCTGAGAATCAACCTAACCTTAACTCTAAAGAAGCTAGAAAAAGAACAACAGAAAAACCCAACCAGGAGAAGCAAGGAAATAATAAATATTAGAATAGAAATAAAAGATATATAAATGAGGTGACGGGGAGACAAAAACAGCACAGTAGAACACATCAATGAAACTAGGAGCTGGTTCTTTGGAAAGATCAACAAAATAGTTAAACCTCTAGCCAGACTCATTACAAAAAGAGAAAGAATATACATAAACAAAATCACAAATGAAACAAAAGAAATAAAAAGAAACACCACAGAAATGGAAACAATTCTAAGAGAATATTATGTAAAACTACGTGTTAACACAGTAGATAACATATAAGAAATGAATAAATTCCTACAAATATATAACTTACTAAAACTGAATCAGTCAGAAATAGAAAATTTGATTAGACTAATAACCAGCAAAGAAATTGGATCAGTAATAATAATATTAAAAAAAAAACTTCCAGGAAGCAGAAGTCCAGGAGCATATTCCTTCACAGCAAATTCTGCCGAACATTGAAATAAGAATTAATACCTAATTATCTCAAACTATTCCAGAAAAAATAGAAAAGAAAGGAAAACTTACAAATTTATTCTGTAATACCAACATTACCCTAATATCAAAACGTTATAAAGGCATTACTGAAACAGAGATTAAAGGCCAATACCTCTCATGAACATAGAAGAAAAATCTTCAACAAAATATTAGCAAACCTAATCCAACAACACATTTAAAAAAACCCGTCACCACAATCAAGTTGGACTTATTCCCAGGATGCAAGGACCATTCATTATTTGCAAATCAATAAACATGACGCACCATATCAATGGAAGAAAAGGTTGAATTCATATGATTATTTAAATAGATGCAGAAAAAGCCTCATAGCTAAGATGGCAGAGAAATGGGGGACCCTGGGCTTTCCTCATTCAACAAACACAGCTGTATTGAGGTTAGATTACTTGGAATAAAAAGGAGATTGATATGAAAAGAGGCAGAAGGAGCTCCACATTTGGAGGGGGACAGCTTGGCAAATGTGAGGTGTGTGGATGTGAATTGGGGAAAAGAAAAATGTTGGCGCCATGGAGGGGAGGGAACCCTTTCCATGGAGAGGCAAAAGTGAAAGAGAGAAAAGTGATGAGGTAGTGTGGCATCACATTAGCACAGGAGAAAACCCTCTCTGGACCACGGACTGGGGAGAAAGAAGTACTAAGTGTCCCCGTTCTTTTTTGCTTTTGGAGCTCAAACTCAGATTTTGAAAATGCATGATTTTGTAGCTGAGCTGTGGCATTTTCTCCTGGAGAGGAAGGAGCTGACCTCGGAGTGCCTATCATAGTATAGAGATCTCCAGAGTGCAATGAGGAAGAAGAGTCCCCTTCTTGGAGGACTTTGGGAAGGGGATTCATTCCCTCCCCAAGGACAAAAGACCCTGCAGGTGCCAGCCAAATGGTTTTCATCAGCAGTGTGGAAGGGGTCAGCTCCTGAGTTGGGGGGCTGATCCATACCATGCTGGGTCCATAAGTCTTTGGGTTTTGAACACTAGCTGTGCACCAAACAAAAAACACAGGAGAGAGTTGTGGCACAAGCTGACTGCCTTTGCTATTCTGTGAGGTGTGCATGAATAGTGGGGTTTGAAACCCCTAGTCCCCAAATCTGAGATAAGGGTGGCATCATTTTCCCCCACAATATCAAACCCATGGGACTTCAGAGAGCAACATAACAAATCCCAGAGGAAGTGGGACCCACTTACACCAAACCTTACCCCTATGTCCCTGGAAACTGCTTATTTCTTGGGGCAAAACTGATTCTGAGTCAATGCAACTGGCCTGTCCTCCAGACTAGCACAGACAGCACCTGCAGGAACCAATAGACAATTCTTTTTATTACTTTTTTAAATTTTTCCCTTCATTCTTTTTTCCCCCGGAATTACACTGATAGTTTATTAGTTGGGGTTTTTTTTTTTTTTTTGACATCTCTCTTTTTTGATCAGTATTTTTAATTTTTTCCTTTTTCTCTTTTCTTCTGCCTTTTTTATCTGTTGTTTTCCTTCTATTCCTTTGGGATCAAACATATAATTTTTTAATTCTGTTTTCATTTTTTGTTTTGTTTTGTTTTGCTGCTGTTGTTCCTTTGCCTTTTCTCTTTTTATGAGATCAGGCTCCTCCCCATTGTTATTCAAGAAACAAATCAAGAGACTGTGTGGCAAGATGGCGGAGAAGTAGGGAACAATGTTACTTCCTCAGGCCTGCAAACATCAAACTGAGAGGAATTAAAAGCCACAACTTTCTGATCTCCAGGAGCAGAGGTGCACACACTGACCCCTTATTGATATCAGGCCCACAGATGCGGGAGTAAGTCAGTGAAAACTGGGAACAGATACTCTGAGGGAGGGTGCACTGGCTCAAAATGGAGCTAGGAAAGAGAGTGCCCAGAGACTTAGCCCTGACCGCAGAGAGTGCAGGTTCACGGGCTGCACAACACCATGCAGGGCCATGAGCGCTCAGAACTGCTGTGCAAGTTGGCACAGTATTTTGAGAGCTGCAAGCAAGACAGCCACACTGCCTGTGAGTCAGCAGCACAAGACGCCGGACGCCAACCGGCCTCCAGGGAGGTACAGAGCCAAGGGGAAAAGGAAAGACTGAAAGAAGACCTTAGCCCGTGGCACTGCGGAGAGGCAAACTTTCCATTTGCAGCTGCTGGGTGCAGGGAGAGAAATCTGACCCCCTCAGTGGGCTTGTGATCCAGTGGGCCCCACAGCCCGCAGAGATCAGGTGGAGCCAGGGAAAGGTCTGGTTCTCCAGTCCCCCTGTGCAGTCCCAACCAGAAAGCCGCCTGGATGCCAGGGGTTACTTTAACAGTGGCGGAAATATTAAAAGGGGTCCACTAGGATTTGAAGACCTAGCAGACCTTAGAAAACTGAAACAACTTGACCCGCCCTTGGCAAGGGGAGGATGGACTCAAGAGAGTGACTGGCAGCTCATGGTCTGAGAGGGACTTGAGGCACTGCCATACTTCCTCCTGCATCCATTAAGGCGGGGCCTCAGAGACCAGGCCCAGAGACCAGACATACTTACATTGAACCATGCCCATTCGAGCTAAAAAGCTGGATTCTTCTCTTTGTGCTATTTTTTTTAATTTTTTTCAACTTTTTCTATCCTAATTATTATTTATTTTTAAGCTTCTATAATTTTTTCTTTGTTTTCTCTTGTTTATTTTAATATGTCCTCCTAATCTCCCTTTTCCCCCTGGAGTCTGGGAAAGACCAACATTTAACACTGCTGTGATTAAATCAACCTTTACCATCCAGATATTTGTCGCTTATCTCATTCTTATCTTTATCCTCCACAGGTTTTAGGCTCTCAGACTGTCCTTTACCTCTGGCTGTCTCTGTGCCCCCGTTTTTTTGTGTGTGTTTTTTTTTTTTTTCGTTTTCCATTCCTGTCCACTCTTTTCTTTCCTGCTCCTTTTTTTTTTCCTGTCCCATTTGCTTTGCTTGTTTACTGGATCTGTCAGTACATTTGCATGCTTGTGTTCCCTGTGTGATTGTCTGTCTTCTTTTACAGGGCTACCTCAAAAAAACAGGTCAAAGCACACATAGTGGAAAGTCTCAAATATCACTGAGTAAGGAAATATATTTATTAGAAACACAACAAGAGAAACAGAGAGACACCATTAAAAGAATATCTCCTGAACTGACAGGCTCTGGACAGTCAAAGAACTTCCTTTAATAGAGCCATACTAACAGGCATACAGTGCAGAAAAAGCATTTAAAACTGATAAGAACCTCCACACTGTTGTCCAGAGTGGCTGCACCAGTTTACATTGCCACCAACAGTGTAGGAGAGTGCCCATTTCTCCACATCCTCGCCAGCATCTATAGTCTCTTGATTTGTTCATTTTAGTCACTCTGACTGGTGTGAGGTGGTATCTTAGTGTGGTTTTGATTTGTGTTTCCCTGATGATGAGTGATGTTGAGCACCGTTTTGTGTGCCTGTAGGCCATCTGGATGTCCTCTTTGGAAAAGTGTCTGTTCATGTCTTCTGTCCATTTCTTCACTGGGTTATTTGTTTTGTGGGTGTGAAGTTTGGTGAGTTCCTTGTAGATTTTGGATACCAGCCCTTTATCTGATATGTCATTTGCAACTATCTTTTCCCATTCCATCAGTTGCCCATTAGTTTTCTTGATTGTTTCCTTTGCAATGCAGAAGCTTTTTATCTTGATGAAGTCCCAAGAGTTCAGTTTTGCTTTCATTTCCCTTGCCGTTGAGGATGTGTCGAGTAGGAGATTGCTGCGGTGGAGGTCTAGGAGGTTTTTTCCTACTTTCTCTTCGAGGGTTTTGATGGTTTCCTGTCTCACATTCAGGTCCTTCAGCCATTTTGAGTTTATTTTTGTGTATGGTGTAAGAGAGTGGTCTAGTTTCATTCTTCTGCATGTTGCTGTCCAGTTCTCCCAGCACCACCTGCTAAAGAGGCAGTCTTTTTTCCATCGCATACTCTTTCCTACTTTGTCAAAAATTAATTGGCCGT
>PJEM01004536.1:0-37726 GCA_004023845.1 Helogale parvula | reverse complement strand
TTTTTCTAGATAGCTCTCTATTTACATCATTTTCCCATTAAGTTCTCCTGTGTTTATAAAGTCTGACTCCAAATATATGTGGGCCAATCTTATCCACTGACAAGTTTCATTAAAATTTTTTTTAATGTTTATTTACTTTTGAGACAGAGAGAAACAGAGGCACGAGTTGGGGAGGGGCAGAGAGAGAGAGAGGAGGACACAGAATCTGAAGCAGGCTCCAGGCTCCCAGCTGTTAGCACAGTGCCTGATGTGGAGCTCAAACTTATGACCTAAGCCTGAGTTGCTTAACCGACTGAGCCATCCAGGTGCCCCAACAAACTTCATTTTAAGGTAAATAGGGCACCAATCTTCAAACGAGAATTTTCCTGAAATCCAGAATAGAAAAAATTTTGCTAAGGAGCACACATATTCACCCTGAGCAAATTTTCTTCAATTTTTTGGCTCAAATTATTTACAGAGGAATCCATTTGTTTTTGACTAAGTCATACACTGAGTTACCTGGGTTCTAAGTATACAGGAAGGGAAATTTACTGTAGACAGACCAGTAATTAATTCCTTTTAATTGTCATTGGGCATGGCAGGAGTGTTCTCTTTATTACACCTGTCAACTCTGTCTCTACAGTTCCTCCACCTCGTTAGCCCTACTTGTATATTCAGACATTTAGACTAGTATTCCTTACTCTTTCTATTTTCTGTAAAATATCTTTACCGTTTTCAATTCCATGAGGCCTCATTTTCCATTTACTGTTGTGGGATTTTCTTCACCATCATTGTTTGGCAGTTTGCAGAGAAAGATTAGGCAGAAATGTATGATAAGTCCACCATCTGGAATATAAAACTACCTTCTTTTAGATATTACTAAAAAGTTCAGAGAAGGTAATGAGAATGTGTTGTACCAGTTAATATTATACATAGGATAAAATTTTTAATACAAGGATCTGAAATATGCCTTGAATATCCACTTAAAGATATCAACTTTTCAGTGAAAGAGATAAGATATGACATGTCTCCTAGTGGCAGTGCTATAAAACTGAAACCTTACTTATGGCTGCTTATTTTAAAGGAGCTAATTCAATAAGATAACCCACGATAAAGGAGCTAAAGCTGCTAATAATTTATTACAATCTCCCTTCCACTTGATTTCTGCAAAGAGTTTCCTACCCATATAATTTCAGGTGTCTAAAGGAGCAAATTAAATTACATTCAGATGCTGACGAGGATGTGGAAAAACGGGCACCCTCCTATACTGTTGGTGGAAATGTAAACTGATGCAGCTGCTCTGGAAAACAGTGTGGAGGTTCCTTAAAAACTATCCATAGAACTCCCCTATGACCCAGCAATAGCACTGCTAGGGATTTACCCAAGGGATACAGAAGTGCTGATGCATAGGAGCACATGTACTCCAATGTTCATAGCAGCACTATCAACAATAGCCAAATCATGGAAAGAGCCTAAATGTCCATCACCTGATAAATGGATCAAGAAGACGTGGTGTGTGTATATATATATATATATATATATATATATATATATATACACACAATGGAGTATTACATGGCAATGAGAAAGAATGAAATCTGGCCATTTGTAGGAAAGTGGATGGACCTTGAGGGTGTCATGCTAAGCGAAATACGTCAGGCGGAGAAGGACAGATATCATATGTTTGCACTCATAGGTCTAACAGGAGAACAGGAGAAACCTAATGGAGGACCAGGGAGAGGGGAAGAGGGAAAGAGGGTTGGGGATAGAGAGGGACAAAAAGCTGAGAGACTATTGAATACTGAAAACTAACCGAGGGTTGAAGGGGGAGAGGGAAGGGAGGTGGTGGTAATGGAAGAGGGCACTTGTGGGGAAGAGCACTGGGCGTATATGGAAACCAATTTGACAACAAACTATTAAAAATAAATAAATAAACTAAAAAATTTTAAAGAATTACATTCAGACAGATAATTATGAGACTCTCTTTGGGCAAGGGGGACAACTCTGCTACAAATTGTCTATTATAATTTGCCTTGGCTGTTCCTTCTGATATCATTATATAAATCTTTTTTTCCCTTCAGCACATTTCATATAACCCTAATTTTAGTCTCATTTTCAAGTTCAGTTTTGCCATAACATGTAACCTCAATTTTAGATTCACATTAGACTGATAAACAAAATATATATCTTGTGTCCTAGAATATATGGAAGGTATTACTCCTTATCATTCTGGTAAATCACAGTGTCCTAGCTTTATGTTTGTCCACCTCCTGATAATATCGATTGCATGAGCATATGTAGAAGAACAGGCTATATATATAGTTTGCAAAAACTGTACTGCTTATCTGTCAAATTGTAAGGATACATGTATTTTTTAAGCTGCTAAATATTCTCAACACTGAAAATATGTTTTCTTGTTTTGAAGTATAAGTAAATAAAGAGGTGACAATCTTCAAATGTAATTTCAAAGTAATGAAATTTCTGTCTTTCTCTCTCTCTCTTTCCCTCCCTCTCTTTCTCCCACCATCTTTTTCTCTCTCCCTTTATTCTCTCTTGATTTTCTGCTCTCCACGCCACTAAGGTTGTTTTACATAGATAGCAGAATAATTTTCAATACATAGATAGAGGAAAACTATATTAATTTAAACTCTAAAGTAACACTAACAAATAATTTTACTGATTTTTCTTAATGAATTCATAAAATGCTATTTTGTGTACACCTTACTTTGTATTCCATTTTCCATTCTTTCTGTCTTTCATAATGGTTGGAGAACTGAAAATAAGACATCACACACCTTTACTATTTTCTAGCTAATAACTTAAATTCAATTAATACAGGTGTAATGAACATTTACAAGACATTCCAGAAAGAATTGACAAAGATAATAAGATGAAAATACACATGATCTCTTTACTACAGGAATTTCAAGCCTTATAAGAATGATTAGGGGAAAAAAAAACATACATTGCTGTAATACAAAGTTGACCACAACAAGGATCAAGGGATATTTTCAGCAAATATTTGCAATGTATGGTTATCTGTCTCTTCTATGGAGGTTTATCTAGTTAGGATAGATTACTTCCTCATTGATTAACCCAAAGTTCCTTATAAATTTTTAATGTATTTTTTGCCTCCACCTAATATATAAATTCTAGAGTCCTGCTTTGGACCTTCTGTTTCACCCTACAAAAACAATGCATGTGATTTCATCAACTTCTATTGTGGCAGTTACTAAAGGAATGTTAATAACTCAAAATTTCATCTTTAGCTTAGATCTTTGCCTTAAGTGTAGGTTAATGTACTCAAACATTTTTATACATATCTATTTAAACATTTTACAGATACCTCAATATCTACATGTTTCAAAATTCAACTCATAAAATTTTAAAAAGCAAAATTTATTTTCCTCATTTTTCCTATTCTGGTGATGAGTCTTTTCCTCAGACTGCTCTAATCTCTATATCTATTATATTCCCAAGTCATAATGATTTTATTCCATATGACACAAATACCATTGTGGGTATGTTTTCAAATATGAATATTTCAATTTTGACTATTTTTCTCCATTCACACTGTATATATTGAAATGATCATATGGCTCTTATCTATTCTCTTATTAATATGATGTATAACATTGTTAGGTTTGCAAATATTGAACAAGTTTTTCAACCCAGGAATAAATCTTACTTGATTGTGGTGAATTATTTTTTAAATATATTGTTGGATTTGGTTTGCTAGTATTTGGTTAAGGATTTTTGCATCTATGTTCATCAGGGATACTGGCCAGTAGTTCTCTTTTTCAGTAGTGTCTGTATCTGGTTTTGGTATCAGGGTAATGCTGGCCTTATTGTAGAATGAATTAGAAAGTTTTTCCTTTCTTTTCTGTGTTTTGGAATAATTTGAGAAGCATAGGTATTAACTCTTCTTTTAATGTTCATTAGTTCTTGCCTGTGAAGACAGCTGTTCTGAGAGTTATTTAATGCGAGTTTTGTTGCTGTGATACAATTTCCTTGATAAATATCAATCAGTCTGTTCAAATATTTTATTTCTTCCTGCTTCAGTGTTAAGTAGGTTATATGCTTCTAGGAATTTATCCATTTATTCTATATTGTACTATTTTTGGCATATAGGTTTTCATAATAGTCTCTTATAATTTCTTGTGTTTCTGTGGTGTTGGTTGTTATATGTCCTTTCTCATTTGTGATTTTATTTATTTGAGGCCTTTCTCTGTTTTTCTTGTTCAGTCTTGCTAGAGGTTTGTCAATTTTATTGATTTTTTTTTTCCTTCAAAGAACAAGCTCCTGGTTGTATTGGTCTGGTCTACTGTTTCCTCAGCTTTTTGGTTTTTTGGTTTTTTTTTTTTCTATATCATTTATTTCTCCTCTAATCTCTATTATTTTCTTCTTTTACTGTTACTTTGTTGTTGTTGTTCTTTATTCTAGCTTCTTTCAGGTGTAGGTTTAAGTTGTTTATTTGAGACTTTCTTGCTTCTTCAGGTAGGCCTGCACTGCCATAATCTTCCTCTTAGAACTGCTTTTGTTTCATCCCAAGGGTTTTGTACTTTTATGTTTTTATTTTCATGTATTTCCATGCATTTTTTATTTCTTCATTTATTTCCGGGTTGATGCTTCATTCTTTAGTATAATTTCCTTTATCCTTCATGTATTTGTGGTCTTTCCATATTGTTTCTTATGACTGACTTCTAGTTTCAGAATGTTATGGTCATAAAAGACTCATATTATGACTTTAATATTTTGAATTTGTTGAGGATAGTTTTGTGGCCTAATGCGTGATCTATTTTGGAGATCGTTGTGTGTGCACTTGAAAACAGTATGTATTGTGCTGCTGTAGGGTGTAATTTCCTGAATATATCAACTAAATCTAACTGGTTCACTGTGTCATTCAAAGCCATTATTTCTTGATTTTCGATTTAGGTGATCTGTCCATTTATAGAAGTATGTTGTCAAAACCCTTATTATTATTTTATTATCAGTAATTAGTTTGTTAATAATAGCTTTATGCATTTGGATGCTTCTATGTTCATAAATATTTATTTACACTTATTATATGTACTTTTTGGATTGCCCTCTTTTTTACTATATCATGTCCTACTTTGTCTTTTTTTTTACATTCTTTGTTTATTTATTTTTTAATAGCTTATTGTCAAATTTATTTCCATATAACACCCAGTGCTTCTCCCCACAAATGCCCCCCACCATGACCATCAACCCCTCCCTCTCTCCCTCCCTCTCTCCCTCCCCCTCTCCCTTCAGTCCATGGTTCATTTTCAGTATTCAGTAGTCTCCCTTGATCTGTGTCCCTCACTCTCCCCCGCTATCTTTCCCCCTTCCTCTCCCCATTGTCCCCTGCCAGGTCTCTCCTGTTAGACCTATGAATGCAAACATATGGAATCTATCCTTCTCTGTCTTATTTCGTTTAGCATGACACCCTCGAGGTCCATCCACTTTGCTACAAATGGCCATATTTCATTCTTCCTCATTGCCATATAGTACTCCATTGTATATATATATATACCACTTCTTCTTGATCCATTCATCAGTTGATGGACATTTAGGCTCTTTCCAGGATTTGGCTATTGTAGAAAGTGTCGCTATGAACATTGGGGCACATGTGCTCCTATGCATCAGCACTTCTGTATCCCCTAGGTAAATCCCTAGCAGTGCTATTGCTGGGTCATAGGGGAGTTCTATCAATAGTTTTTGAGGAGCCTCCACACTGTTTTCCAGAGCGGCTGCACCAGTTTACATTGTCACCAAGTGTAGGTGGGTGCCTGTTTCTCCACACCCTCGCCAGCATCTCTTGATTTGTTCATTTTAGCGACTCTGACCGGTGTGAGGTGGTATCTCAGTGTGATTTTGATTTGAATTTCCCTAATGATGAGTGATGCTGAGCATCGTTTCATGTGCCTGTTGGCCATCTGGAGGTCCTCTTTGGAGAAGTGTCTATTCAGGTCATATGATCCTGTCAATAGATGCTGAAAAAGCATTTGACAAAATACAACATCCCTTCTTAATAAAAACCCTCGAGAAAGTTGGGATAGAAGGAACTTACATAACATCATAAAAGCCATTTACCAAAAGCCCACAGCCAATGTTATCCTCAATGGGGAAAAACAGAACTTTCCCCTTGAAATCAGGGACATGACAGGGATGTCCACTCTCACCATTGTTGTTAAACATAGTGCTGGAAGTCCTAGTATCAGCAATCAGACAACAAAAAGAAATAAAAGGCATCAGAATTGGCAAAGAAGAAGTGAAACTTTCCCTTTTCGCAGATGACATGATACTCTACATGGAAAACCCGATAGACTCCTCCAGAAGCCTTCTAGAACTGATCAATGATTTCAGTAATGTTGCAGGGTATGAAGTCAATGTACAGAAATCAGTCGCATTCTTATACACCTAAAATGAAGCAATAGAAAGAGAAAGCAAAAAACTGATCCCATTCACAATTGCATGAAAAACCATAAAATACCTAGGAATAAACCTAACCAAAGATGTAAAAGACCTGTATGCTGAAAACTATAGAAGACTTATGAAGGAAATTGAAGAAGACACAAAGAAATGGAAAAACATTCCGTGCTCATGGATTGGAAGAATAAACATTGTGAAAATGTCATTATTACCCAAAGCAATTTACATATTCAATGCAATCCCTATCAAAGTTGCACCAGCATTCTTCTCAAAGCTAGAACAAACTATCTTAACATTCATATGGAACCACAGAAAAACCAGAATAGCCAAAGTAATATTGAAGAAGAAAACCAAAACCGGAGGCATCACAATCCCAGACTTTAGCCTCTACTACAAAGCTGTCATCATCAAGACAGTATGGTATTGGCACAGAAACAGACACATAGACCAATGGAACAGAAAAGAGAACCGAGAACTGGGCCCATAAATGTACAGCCAATTAATCTTTGACAAAGCAGGAGTGTTCAATGGAAAAAAGACAGCCTCTTCAACAGGTGGTGTTGGGAGAGCTGGACAGTAACATGTAGAAAAATGAAATTAGACCACTTTCTGACACCATTCACAAAAATACATTCTTTGTTTAAAGTCTATTTTGTCAAATATAGGTACTGCTACTCTGGCTTTCTTTTGATATTCATTTGCATAATAGATTTTTCTCCATTCCCTCACTTTCATTCTGTAGGAGTTTTTAGGTCCAATATGAATCTCTTGTAGGCAGCATTAGATGGGTGTTTTCTTTTTTTATCCATTGTATGATCTTATCCTTTTTATTGGAGCATTTAGTCCATTAACATTCAAAGTATGTATTGTTAGATATGTATTTATTGTCACTTCATTACTTCTTTCGTAGTTGTTTCTGAAGGTTTTCTCTGATCCTTGTCTTTCTTTCATGGTTTGTTGATTTTGTTTAGTGACATATTTGGATTTCTTTCTTTTTTATTCTTTGCATATTTATTATTGGTTTTTGATATATAGTTACCATTAGGTTAGTATATAACATCTTCTGCATATAGCAGTCTATATTAAGTTGATGATTGTTTAAGTTTAAACCTATTCTTTACCCCTCTCCTGCCCACCTTTAGGTATATATTATTATATTTTACATCCTTTTATTTTGTGAGTTCTTTGAATAATTCTTTTACAGATATATTCATTTTACTTCTTTCATGTTTCCAACCTTTGTACTGTCAATTTTTGTTTCTCCTTTCCACTTAAATTGTCCTCTTTGAAATTTCCAGCAAGGCTAGTTTAATGGTCATAAACCCTTTTATCTTTTGCTTGTCTTGGAAAATCTTTATGTGTCCTTCTGTTCTAAATGATACCCTTGCTGGGTACAAGATTCCTTTATGCTGAGTTTTCCCATTTAGTACTTTGAATATATCCTACCACTTCGTTTTGGCTTGGAACATTTCTGATGAAAAGTCACCTGCTGGCCTAATGAATTTTTCCTTGTAAGTTAGTCTTTTTTTTGTCTTGCTGCTTTAAATTTTTTTTAATTTATGACGAAATTTTGCAAATATAATTTTGTGTTGGTCTGCTTTTGTTGATTTTGTTGGGAGTTATTTGTACCTCCTCTTTCTGGATATGTTTCTTTCCCCAGATTATGGAAACTTTTAGCTATTATTTCTTCAAATAAATTTTCTGTCTCATTTTCTCTCTCTTCTTTTTTTCTGGGACTTCTATAATTTGTATATTATTATTTTTTGGTGGAGTCACAGAATTCTCTTTGTCTATTCTCATTTTGCATAATTCTTTTTTTCTCTCTTTTGTCAGCTGGATTACTCTCCATTACTCTGTCTTCCAAGTTATTTATTCCTCTGCTTCTTCCAGCTTGCTGTTCATTCCATGTTTTTCTTCTCTTCTTTTGAGCTCTTTATCTCTGCTATGTTTGTCCTTATCTCTGTGTTAAGGGTCTCACTCTCTTGTCTTCCACTCTTTTCTCACACCCAATAAGGATCCTTATGACCATTGCTTTAAATTATTTATCTGGCATATTTCTTATATCTATTTTTCTTTGATCTCTTGCTATTTCCTTGTCTTGTTCTTTGTTTTGGTATAAATTTCTATGTTTTCTCATTTTGTCCCAGTTTCTGTTCCTGTTTCTGTATGTTAGTTAAGTTAGTTATGTCTCCTACTCTTGAGGGTAATGGTTTTATGAATAAGAGGTCCTGAAGTGACTAGTTGTGTAGTGGCCCCTATTCCCCAGAGCCTGGCATTTTGGGGAGTGTCTCTAATGTGTGCTGTTTGAGCTCTACTCTTTTGTCCTGTCCTCTTTATCCTTCAGGCTCACTTTGCTTTTTGTGAGCACTGTTTTGTGCCTGGTCTGATTATGGCAAGTTTTAGCTAAGTGTGTTCCGGTCTGTTTGTGAAATGAGACCTTTGACCACTGCTGTTGGAATCAAGGGTCCACAATACTTCCATATCAAGAGACCTGGCATGGGCAAAGGTTTGGGCTAGTCTTCTGGGTGAGGAGATCTACCACAGTGTGAGGCAAAGGTAACTAGGAGGAGTGGTTCCACTAGAATATGAGAAACAAGGCTTGGTGTAAGCATGTTAGATAGAATGTGCCTGTGCTGTGCTGGTTCCTGTAAGTGGCCCTTTGCTTATGCTCGAGGCAGGGAAGGAAATGACACTGGCCAGTTCCTTCATTCTCAGAGCGCTCTTTCAGTGGATGCTGTGTCTCTGGGACATGCTCCAAGGTGAGCAAATAATCTCTCCACCATGCGCTCCAGGCACTCTTCAGATCAGTGTTTCCATGTTATATGCCCATGGGTTGTTAACTGTCCTCTGTCCAAGAGCAGTGCAGTGCTTTCTGGGCTCTGTTCCTGCCAAGCCAGCTGACCTTTAAAAGTCCAGGTTAAACTCATGAAATTCAACCCCACTTCCTTTCCAAGCCAATTGCTATGGGGATTCATTTTCCCCATGTGTTCCCCTGTGTGCTAGTCTGTCTCTTTCTCTTCTTTGCAACTGAATCTCCTTTCCTACTATAGCAGCCATTCTTTGTTTCTCTCCCAAACCACATATCTGCCTACATTCTTCAATGTGATCTCTTCTCTGCCTTTAGTTATGAAAGTTATTCTCAGTCTTCAGATTAATTTCTGGGGTATTTAGGATGATTTGATATTTATCTAGTTGTATTCATGAGATGAAGCAAGCCTAGAGTCCTCTTCCTCCATCTCTATTTTCCAACATCTCCTGGAATATCTTTTTATTTGCACCTTCTTCGGTTTCTTTCATTAATGTTTTATAGTTTTCAAACTATAGATCTTTCACCTACTAAGTGTATTCCTAGGTATTTTATTCTTTTTGGTGCAATTGTAATTGGAATTATTTTCTTAATTTCTCTTTCTGATGCTGCGTTATTAATGTACTGAAACACTATGCATTTATGGGTATTAACTTTGTGTCCTCAAACTTTACTGATTTATTACTTGTATTACTATTTTTGGTGTAGTCTCTAGGGCTTTCAATGTATAGTATTACGCTATATGCAAATACTATCTGCAGTTTAATTTCTTGTTTAACAATATAGATGCTCTATTTATTTTTCTTGATGGTATCATTTACTAGGGAAGGCAGGAGAAATATAGCAGTTTATGTTATTAAACTGAGTTTAGTATTTGTGCAAAAGAGTCTAAGGTAACATTTGACTTTCTAGGAAGAGTTATTCAGCAAGTGGTTAGATATATGATTCCAAAACTTGGTGTACAACTCTATTTTGTAACTATATATTCTATAAGTTAGATATAGTAGTTGATACTACAATCATAGATTAGATTACTCATGGGAAATATTCAGACTGAGGAAAGCAGTGGGTCAAGAATGGATCTCTAAAGTTAAGTATCAGCATTAATGAGGCTCATGAAAAAAAAAAAACAGGGAGAAGTCAGAGAAGGAATAATCAGAAAGAAAATGAAACAAAAACTAAAATATATTATAATGGAAATAAAAGGTAATGGTGAGTTTTAAGAAATAGGTTCTTCCCCAAAGTGTCAAATGTAGTCCAAAAAAGAATACAATGGTTGAAAAGTGACTTTACTGTGCCTAGTGTTTAGGAGGTCATTAAAATGTTACTTAAAATATTTTTAATAGAATAGTTAGGCCAAAATCCTAAATGCCATGCTTTAAGTCATAGATATGAATTGAGAAAAAAAATATGATGAAAATAGGTTGGACAAAGATTGGATAATTAGAAATGGGACACAAGGTTAAGGGATAGTTCATTCAGTCATTCAACTAAAATATATTTTGTTCCTACTGTGTGGCAGGTAGTATTCTAGGAACTTGATATATATCAGTAAATAATTTTTAAAAAATAAAAAAATCTTGGGCCTTGTGAAACTTAAATATAATTATAAAAGATGAACAATAGACATAATATATAAATAATGTATATGATATGTTATAAAGTTAAATGTTATATGAAAAAAATGAACAGAGGAGAATAACCAGCTTCATTGCTATGGTTACTTGATGATACTACATTTAATTTTAAAAAATTTAGGTCAGTTTATACTTCCTGTAATGATATACTTGTCTTTGGAGTGAGAAAATCTTAGTTATCAAATTTATATACATTAAGGAAGAAATTTTTCTGAACTAGCAAGTATACCATAGTAGACATTTCATTTCTGTTGTTTATAATTTATACTTACACCCACCTGGGTGGCTCAATCGATTAAGTTTATGACTTCAGCTCAGGTCATGATCTCATTGCTCCTGAGTTTGAGCCCCATGTTGGGCTCTGTGCTGACAGCTCAGAGCCTGGAGCCTGCTTCATATTTTTTGTCCCTATAGCACTGTGCCCCTCTCCTACTCATGCTCTGTCTGGTCTGTATCTCTCTCTCTCTCTCTCTCTCTCTCTCTCTCTCTCTCTCTCTCTCCAGAATAAAAAAAATTATAATTTGTACTTGCATGCTTCTCACAGTACTTGAAATTACATATAATGTCATAACACATCTAGAATACCATGTTTGAAGCCAAGAAAATAAGATAATCAAGTGAACAATACACTAGAAACTGGGAAATAAGCTAGTGAAGTAAATTTAAAAATTTAATTTATCTTTGAACACCATAGAATATAAGGAAAAAAGAGGGAAACAAGTAGAATCATATTGTTCTCATACAATTGTAAAAAGTGATAACAATGCTTAGATATAATGTATTGATCACTTACTATGAGAGTAGGAGACAGAGATTTGTATGTATATCTTATAAATGTTATCAGCATAATGAATGATCTTAATTTAAGTATATATCAAATATAATGTAAGCTTACCACAATAAGGGGCATATCTGCAAAGCCCAAGCTAACATAAATAATGTGGAAAACTCAAAGTTTTTCTTGTAAGGTCAAGGGTAAAACAAGATGCTCATACTGTTCACTTTTTTTCAACATAGGAAGCCCTAGCCAGAGCATTTAGACAAGAAACAAAAAAAAAATAAAAGCTATCCACATTGGAAATAAAGAAATGGAATGATCTCTGTTTATAGATGACATGATTATATATACAAAAACTTTAGAGACTCAACAGAAATAATGTTAGAACTAGGAAATTCAGCAAAGTTGTAGGATGGAAAGTCAACAAACAAAACTCAGTCATGTATGTGTACACAAACAAATAACTTTCTGGAGAGTTAATTAAGAAAACAAACACATTCACAATAACAGCAAAAAGAAGGAATAAATTTAAAGAGATGCAAGATTTCCATAGTGAAAATTAGAAAACTATGATAAAAGAAATTAAAGAAAACACAAATAAGTGGAAAGACATCCCATGTCCTTAAATTGGAAGACTTACTATTGTTAAAAAGTCCATACTACCCAACTTGATCTACAGATTTAATGTAATTTTTATAAAAAATCACAATGCCATTTTTTATCAAAATAGAAAAAAATCTTAAAATTTAGATGAAACCATAAAAGATCCCTAAAGGCCAAAAAAATATTTAGCAAATAGAATAAAGATGGAAGCATTGTAATTCCTGATTTCAAACTATGCTAGTATTTTACTAGCATAAAAATAGACATATAAACCAATGAAACAGAATAGAGAGCTCAGAAATAAATTCATGCATCTGTGGTCAACTGATCTTTGACAAAAGTACCATGAACACACCATAGGAAAAGGACAGTATGTTCAACAAATGGTTATACGTTTCAAATATATACAAATTTAGTGGTCAGTGATACTTCAATAAAGTCAGGAAAAAGTATCATGGAAACAAAGATGAATTTTTTTTACCTAAATGGATGGGAAAACTTTTATAGGAGAAGCTATATAAAAATTTAGCAAAACAGAGAAAGAGAAAAGAAGTGAGTTTCTGGTAGAAAGAATAGCATGGGAAAAAATAAGAAAATATAAACAATGAAACATATGAACAGATGTAAAAAATCTAGTATGGATGAAGGGCATGATCAATTGAGAAAATTATGAAAAATGAAACTCAACATAAAAGTTGAGATGCCAAAAATAAGTGAGAGACTAGCATAACACCATGTTACATGAGAGAGACAGAGAAAGAGACAGACAGACCCAGGAGATGAGTGGACTTGCAAATGGAATATGAACTATATGTGGTAGAAAATTAAGGATGCATTGCAAAAGTGAACTCAACAATTCCTCTTGTGACAAATGTTTTTGGTTAAATGGGTGATCACTATTAAAGAAGACACTTGTGATGAACACTGGATACTCTGTGTAATTCTACATGTGAAACTAATATGGCACTCTATGTTAACTACTGGAATTTAAATAAAAACGAACAAGGGAAAAAAAGAAAAGCTGAATGGGTGTGTAGTAGAATAGCAGAATAGACACTATTGCATTCATCTTGGTCTCAATGGTTGAGAGCACTGTGCTAATCAAAATTACATATAAAAGCAGTCTCTAGGGGTGCTTGGGTGGTTCAGTTGGTTAAGCATCCGGCTTCAGCTCAGGTCATGATCTCATGGTTCGTGGGTTCGAGCCCCGCGTCGGGCTCTGTGCTGACGGCTCAGAGCCTGGAGCCTGTTTCAGATTCTGTGTCTCCTTCTCTCTCTGACCCTCCCCTGCTCACACTGTCTCTCTCTCTGTCTCTCAAAAAAATACAGTCTCTATAATGTAGATACATGATAGGATTTTCGGTTGTCACAGACTGCAGTTTTAACTACTCAAAAACTATATCTACTATCAGAAAGGTAGTCAAGAGACCAGACTCCATATCTGAGAAAGCAGTATTAAAGACAGTGACATGTTTATGAATTAGAGTATCTAGGTTTAACCACAGATTTGTGTGTATCCTGTATAATAAATTTATATGTGATGCTTGAAGATAGATAAGGTTTGGATTCAGAAAGTTATTCGTGATATGTGTGTAAGCAATCCATATTATGTTCACTGTACTTGGTTTCTGGGATACATTATTAAATATACATCTTTAAGGATGCCCCTATAAGAATGTGTGCTATCTATAGAATTTCATTCAGGCGGGAGTTGAAATTAAAAAAAAAAGTAAGCTTTAGTCATTCCTGTTATTGAATAATTCTTGATTTTCATAAATCTTTAGTCCTTTGATATTCTTAAAATTACTACATGTTTGGGTTTTGAATAGAAAATAATGTTACGTTGTAAACATGACTTTAAACAGCAGAATTATACTTATATAGAGAATGATTTCTATTGTGGTTTAGGCAGGGATAGTGTTATTTATTTTGTGTGTGTCTGTTTGTTTGTGCTGCAGTGTGTATGCTATATGCAGAATAGTTTTCAACATTTCTATGTGATAGAAACCTAGAATATCCTTTACCAAGAAAAAAAACCTTCAATGTTATTACTACTACTCTGGTGTATATGCAGTTACAATTAATTTCATTTATTTATTCATCTGTTCATTTATTCAAGAAGCATGCATTGAATACCTACTCTCTAATAAGGTCTATGTAGTCCCTGCTCCCAAGATGTTTAAAATTATAAATTAATAATAATAATAATAATAATTAATAATTAATTAATAATTGGGGTACCTAGGTGGCTCAGTTGGCTTTTGATTTTGGCTCAGGTCATGATCTCACAGTTTGTAGGCTTGAGCCTCTCATCGGGCTCTAAGCTGACAGTGCAGAACCTGCTTGGTGTTCTCTGTCTCCCTCTCCCTGCCCCTTTCATGCACTCTCGCTCACTACTTTTCTCTGTCAAAAATAAACATGTTTAAAAAATAATAAATTAATATTTAATAAATTAATTTCATTAAATTAATATACAGTAAACCAATACATAATAAACATATGATAATTGATATTGAGCCCTAAAAATTCTATATGGGATACAATATGTGATATTATAAATACAATAAAAATGAAATATTATAAATAAGAATATAAAATTAGAGAAAAAAGCACTATAAAGCATCAATAATGTCTTAAAGCATGAATAAGGCTTCTATGGAAAGTGAAGCAGCTGTAAAAATTAAGTTAAAAATGTTTCTAGCAGGAAGACTGATCAACAACAGTGGATGCCTGGAATAAGAGAGCACAAATGACCTTTTTTTGTCTTAGTGAATGGCACTATAATTCTTCATTAAATTAAAAAAAAAAAAGGAAATAAGGAGTCTTCCTAGAGTCCTACTTCTCCTTTACACATCACATTAAACTCATCACTGAGATCTATTTGAAATACAGTTTAGTTCAATTTCTAATTAAAGTACACATTTGAAATAGGGTTTGAACCCATCTGCTTCTCTTTGAATCAACATTAATCACCTTAATTCAGGGTATCTCCCTTACATAACTTTACTAAGCTAACATGTCTTTCTGCCTCAAGTTATGGTTTTCTCCAATCCATCCTCTACACTCACATTTCTATAACTCAAATCTTATCACATCACTTTTCTTACTTAAATACTTTTAATATCACATTTCTTTGTCACTAAAGTATAAACTCTTAAACATGACATAACTGATCTTGACTGATTCTTTTGTCACTTCCCTGCTACAATTGTTTTGAATTTATTAATATTCCTTGAAAATGATATGCCTTTTTGTGACTCCTGCTTTTGCATGTTATTCCTTCTGGCTGAGATAGCATATATATTTGTATATATATATATATATATATATATATATATATATATATATATATATTTCAGTAATTATGTCTGTGTACACTTAAATTCTCAGCCCATATATCACATCTTCTAGGGAACATTCCATTATCTGCACTATTTTTAATCTAAGTTTGATAAACTTTTTCTTTGGTTCTGTGTTTATTACTTTCAGAGAATTCTTTATTAAAACTGGTCTATTTATTTCTCTGCCTCCCTCAGTAGACTTCAAACTCCTTGAAGACAGGAATCACTTCATTAATGTTTGTATTCTTTATATGTAATAGGAGTTACAGTGCCTGGCACATAAAAGGGATGCAGTAAATATGTGTTGAATGAATTACTGAGTAAACAAACATAAAAACCATGCAGACTAACAAACATGCAACAGCATACATAGCAAACCAAGCATACCTAGAATATTTGACACTTGGAGAGAATAATTTTTTCAAAAAAACACTCTTGTACATGGCACGTTTATTATCTTATTCATATGGATTGTAGAATTAAGGACCCAAAAGAAATGGGGAGAATGAAAATATAATTATGTCAATATAAAATAAAAAGATAAGGGCACTTGGGCGGCTTAGTCAGTTAAGCATTCAAATTCAGCTCAGGTCTTGATCTCGTGATTTGTGGGTTTGAACCCTGCATGAGGCTCTGTGCTGACAGCTCAGAGCTTGGAGCCTGCTTCCGATTCTGTGTCTCCCTCTCTCTCTGCCCCTCCTCCATTCATGCTGTTTGTCTGTGTCTCAATAATAAATTAACAACCAAAAAATTTTAATAAAGAGATAAAATATTAAATAATGCACAATTATTTAGAAAATATTGATCAAAACAATACAATCATTTTTACATATAACTATTTCAGCCTAGTCCTTTTTTACAGTCTGATATAATAGTTTCTCTAAATAATAATCTGGTAAGTACATAAATGAATTAAAATAAAAAGGAAACATCTAAAAACAGCATAGTTTAGGAAACTTCTCAGTTTAACTTTTCTTGAGACATTTTATTGTCTAAGTTTTCTCATAACTCATACATAATTTTTAAGGAATGAAAATAAAAATGAATGGGCCCTTGTTGGGATGAGCACTGGATATTGTATATAAGTAATAAACCATGGAAATCTACTCCTGAAGCCAAAAGCACACAGTATACACTGTATGTTAACTAGCTTGACAATAAATTATATTAAAAATAAAAATAAATATTTAAGAGTAGATATGACTTCTTGCCTAATCATGGTAGTATAGACTTTTCCTCCCTATTTCTCTCTATTTCTCTCTATAAAGTACAATTACAAACCTTGGAAATAATGCAAGAGGCAAAAAAAGGAAAACTGAAAGAAAGTGGAAAACAAATTGGTTTTGAATAGACTGGTTCTTCCAGACTGGAAGAAAAAGTGATAAGACTTCATAAATAGTTCTGCCCAATGGAAATGTTGATTCAGACTTAGCATTTTTCAACCTGTCACTTAGCAACAGGAAACAGGCAAGGTAGGTCAATTCCTCTCACAAATTGAACAGAAGTCTTGCTAACAACACCAGGTGAGTGCAGAAGCAAGAACAAGGAAGATGGATTGTAACCTTCTAACAATAAAAGAACATGTGATGGAGAGCTGTTTCCCTTCCTTGCTGGACCTCATTATCCTCACCACAACTGAGAGACATCAGAAAGCAGGGGATGAGAAGGAACAGCAAGAGGACACCACAACAAACATCCTAGTCCAGCAAAGTCACTTTGATTCTCCAGGCATCACAAAAAGAGTCCAATGGGCACTCTTGCAACAGGACATTTAAAAAACAGATTAAAAAACACATCAACAACTCTGAAATTAAATTGCCATTGGAACCACACCCCATAAAAGAAAGCCAGATTTTTCACAGAAAAAAAAAGTAAAATCATGGTGATTTTGAGAAAGAAAATAGCTGGAAGTATCACCATTCTGATTTCAAAATATATTACAAAGCTATAGTAATCTAAACAGTATGAGTTTGATATAGACACATAAACTAATGAAACCCTTGCATATGTGGTCAAGTACTATTTGACAAGGGAGCCAAAACACTCAATGGAAAAAGTCTCTCCAATAAATAATGCAGTAAAATTATTATTCACATGAAAAATAATAAAATTGGACCCTAATCTTATACTACTTAAGAAAGTCAACTCCAACTGGATTAAGAAAACAACCGGAGGGTTGAAGGGGGATAAGAGGCGGTGGTAATGGAGAAGGGCACTTGTGGGGAAGAGCACTGAGTGTTATATGGAAACCAATTTGACAATAAACTATTTAAAAAAAAAAAAAAGAACTTGAACATAAGATTGAAACCACGAGACACCTGGGTGACTCAGTCAGTTAAGCGTCTGATCTCAAAGTTTTGTGAGTTCAAGCCCTGCAAGGCTCTGTGCTGAGGGTGTGGAGCCTGCTTGGGATTCTCTCTTCCCTCCCCTCCCCTGCTCATACTGTCTCTGTCTCTCTCAAAATAAATAAACACACTTAAAAAGATTTTTAAGGGGCATCTGGATGACTCAGTCAGTTGAGTGTCCAGCTTCAGCCCAGGTCATGATCTCACGGTTCGTGAGTTTGAGCTCTGCGTCAGGCTCTGTGCTGATAGCTAGCTCAGAGCCTGGAGCCTGCTTTGGATTCTGTACCTCCCTCTCTCTCTGACCCTCCCCTGCTAATGCTGTCTCTCTCTTTCTCAAAAATAAATAAGACATTAAAAATTTTTTTAAAAAAGATTAAAACCACAAAATTTCTAGGAGAAAAAATAAGGGAAAAACCACGTTTACATAGGTTTTGATAGTGATTTCCCAAAGCACAAACTACAAATGCAAAAATCAACAAGTAGAACTACATTACACTGAAAGCTTCTGCTGAGCAAAAGAAATCATCAACAAAATGAAAAGACAACTAACAAAATGGTAGAAAATATGTGTAAACCATGTATATGATGGGTTAATATTCAAAATATATCAGAAACTCAAACACTTAATGTAAAAAATATTGATTTAAACATAGGCAGAGGGTGGCACCTGGGTAGCTCAGTTGGTCAATTATCCAACTCTTAATTTTAGCTCAGGTCATAATCTCAGGTTCATGAGTTGGAGCCATGTGTTGGGCTCTGCACTGTCAGAAGGGAGCCTAATTGGGATTCTCTCTCTAACCTCTCTCTCTGCCCCTCACCTCACTCTTGCTAGCATTCTCTCTCTCAAAATAAAAAAAAATACTTAAAAAATCTTTAAAAAATACAGTGGACTTGAATAGCTATTTCTCTAAAGAAGATATACAAATGGAAAATAATTGTATAAAAAGGTACTGAAAAATCACTAATCATCAGGGAAATGCAAGTCAAAATGACAATGAAATATCACCTCAGACCTATTAGGTTGGCTATTATCAGAAAGACAAAAGATAACAAATTCTTATAAGGATATATGAAAAAAGGAACCCTGGTGCACTGCTATTGAAAATGTAAATTGGTGTAGCCATTACAGAAAGCAGTATGAAATTTCACAAAAAATTAAAAATAGAACTACCATATTATTCAGCAATCTTATATCTGGGTATATATCTGAAGGAAATGAAATCACTATCTTACAGAGATATCTGCACTCTAATGTTAATTTTATCATTTTTCATTATAGTCAAGATGTAGACAATTAACAATTTGTCTAGCCGATGCCATATGGAGCATAAATCTTGATCTACTATGCTTGTCAATTTAAAAAAGTAACAGCGAACCTAGCTTATTAGGGTATTTACAAAAGTCTACATTTTTTTTTCTTGCTGCCAAACATGATCATACTCCACACTTAGAAAATTGAAATTTGTTTCAGTTTGTTTCAGCTTTTGGCTTACTTTTACTGTTTTTCTTTTATTGCTTTTCTTTAGTATTCTTTGTTGTTTTTTTTTGTCTTGTATGATAGAATTCTAACAGTCAACCTCAGGAAAATTATCCAGGTGAGCCTAAACATGACAGAAAGTTTTATCTGGATAATAACAGAATAAGATTTCAAAGTGAATGAAAGTGTGAGAGAATGTGACATTAAGGAGGTCCTCCATTGTTGAGAGGGAAGGGGTCATAGGAAAAGGACCTGAAAATGGTCTCTATGAGATGAGAACAGTCCCTGGTTGACAGCATGAAAATGGGTACTTCAATCCTATAATTCCAAGGGCCTGCATTCTGCCAAAAATTTGAATGAGCTTGGAATCGGGTTCTTCCACAGGGTCTCCAGGAAAGAGCCTATCCAGCTAACAACTTGATTTCAGCTCTGTAGACTCTATGTAGAGAAGCAACAACTTGATGTCAGCTTTATAGACTGTAAGTAGAGAAGCCAGATGAGCCCTCAATAGAAAATGAATACATTCCAGAGTCCTTCTGAGATTCACACAAGCCTTCACCATTTATTGTAATTAAGATTACATTTAGTCTTAGACAGAAAATATGGTATAAACACTGGATTTATAGATTAGGTGATTGAGAAAATGGAATTCTATTTCTGAAACTCCTCATAGGATCTCTACTCCAGAATTGGAAAAGCTGTTTGCTTTTCCTCTATTCCCATTAAACTCTATGTGTACAAATAAGATAGCAAAGATAATTTCTTGATTTGTGAGTGAAAAAAGTCAATAGGCAGTTAACTGACTATTTAGTGAATCCAGAATCTGAATACTGTGCTCAGTGAGTCTAGCCTACCTTTGAAAACATCTGCTGTCAGATGTTTCCATCTCCTGATGTTGAACTTCCCATAAGATATTAAAATTCACATCTACAACACCAGAGAAAAATACTGACTATATTGGTGGTGGTGGCATTTTAAGAAGATGAAAAACATCCTGTAGAATAAAAATTTTAAAAATCTCTTTTTCCCCAAAGAAGAACATACCAAAATTGCTAAGAAAACTACTATTTAATAATTGCCTTTTGATTGTCATAGGGATTTCTCATAATTCCTGCTACCTTTCTAACAGATGGCACTATGCCTACCAATATTATATCTATTGAGAGACTTTCCAAAAAAGCAATACATGACCTCTGAAGGCAAAACTACCAAAAACCCAAATGGCTAGTTATTACCACTGTCTGCCTTCTCTGATTTCATTTTTATTGTTTAATTTATGAATGTCCAAGGTTTTAAAATAATAATAAAAATACAAAGGACATAGTCAATATAAACACATGGCAGGTAAAAGGAAAAGTGTATAAAAATTCTATTATGACAAAGAAAACCTCTTTTCTCCACTTATATAAAAGGTTTTGGAAGATATAGAGACAAGAAAGGGAGCCAGAGACTACTGTTATGAATTAATGCAGAATCGGGAAAAGAAAAGAGAAGAAATGGGGTATTAGTAATCTGAAGGTGCATAACAAAATACCATAGACTGCATATTTTAGAAGAAATTTATTTTCCTACAATTCTGGAAGCTAGAAGTCACAGATCAAAGTCTGGCAGAGTTTGGTTTCAGGTGAAGACTGTGGGTTGCAAATAACTGCTGCCTCGTTGTGTCTTTACATAAAATTTTGTGTGCACACGCAAAGAGAGTGAGATATCTGCTGTCTCTTTCTCTTATTATAAGGTCACTAATCCTATAGGATAAGTCCTCATTCATATTTAATTTAACCTTAATTACCCTCTTAAAGGCCCTATCTCCAAATGCAATTACATTGGGGATTAAGTCTTCAACATATGAACCTGGAGGGAAACACAGTCCAGTCCATAATATCCCACTGCCTAATCTTCCCAAAGTCTTGTTTTTCTTGCATGCAAAATACATTCGTTCTACACCAATAGCACAAAACATTTTAACTCATTCCAGCAGCAACTTTAAAGTCTAGAGTTCAAAGTTTCATATAAATATCATCTAAATGAAATATAACAATTTGGTCTGAAGCAAAATTGATCTCCAGCTGTGAACCTATGAAACCAGACAAGATATATGCTTCCAAAACACAATAGTGGGATAGGTATAGGATAGACAATTCCATTCCAAAAGGGAAAAATTGGAAAGAAGAAAGGGGTGACAGTATTCAAGGGAGCCCCAAACCTAGCAAGGCAAATTCCACTAAATTCCAAATATCAAGTATAATTCTGTGAGTCACTGCTCTTTCCTCCAGCTCCACCATTTCAACAGCATCACCTTCATGCCCCTAGATGGCAGCTCTGTTCTTGTTTTTGCATGTGGCAGCAGCCAGGCCTCAGGAGATGGAGGCAGTGGCCCCACCCTTTTAAACCAAGAAGGAAGCCCTAATTATCTAAATCACAGCCAAGATTATTCTCTTTTCTTAAAGAATAGCATTCCTTAGTAGTAGACTAGCTTTATTGTCTCATCCTGTAGAATCCCAGAAATCCAGGGGCACCTTAATGGGTCAGTCAGTTAAGTGACTGACTTCAAGTCATGATCTCATAGTGTGTGGGTTCAAGCTCAGTGTCAGGCTTTGTGCTGACAGCTCAGAGCCTGGATCCTGCTTCAGATTCTATGTCTCCCTCTTTCTATCTACCTCTCCCCGTCTTGTGCTCTCTCTCTCTCAAAAACAAATAAATAAACATTAAAAAAAAAAAAAAGAATCCCAGAAATCCAAAAATCTCCTCTGTTTCATCCTACATCTGTTCCCTTTGTTCAAATCAGCCAAGTCTCTGCTTGTATAATCCCATCTTTACTCCTGGCTTTGACTAAAATGACTGATTAGATCCACAGTTCAAATCCATATTCATCTCCTTATCAAATGATCGTTCAGCCCCATCCTTAATGTTATATTTTCAGAACACTCTCTCATTTTTTGCCATATGGATAAACAAAATTTTCTAAATCTTCAAGTTCTGATTCCTCTTTGCTTAATGAGTCTTTCAATTTATCTCTCTCTTCTCATACTTTTACTGTAAAAAGGAGAGGTAGGGCTGCATCTTCAATATTTTGCTTCAAAGTCTGTTATAGGGCACCTGGGTAGCTCTGTTAGTTAAGTAATAGACTTTGGCTCAGGTCATGATATCATGGTTCCTGAGTGTGAGCCACACATTGGGCTTTGTGCTGAGAGCTCAGAGCCTGGAACTTGCTTAGGGTTTTGTGTCTCCCTCTTTTTCTGCTCCTTCCTCACTCACAGTCTGTCTCTGTCTTTCTCTCAAAAAAATAAATACACATTAAAAGTTTTTAAATAAAAATAAGTCTAAGTTACATATCCAATTTCATCGTTCACAAATTCTACCTTCCTCAAAACACTAGAATACAATTCAACTAAGTTTTTTTTTTTTTTGCTTTATAACAAAGGATCACCTTTCCCCTAGTTTTTAATAACATGTTTCTTGTTTCCATCTGAGTCTCACTAGAATTACATTTAACACTCATAGATCTATCAACAGATCTTTCAAGGCAATGTAGGCTTTTCTAGACTATATCCTCAAACTTTTCAAGTATTTACCAATATCTAATTCCAAAGTCACTTTCACATCCTTAGGTATTTGTTACAGTAGCATCTCACTTCATAGTATCAAAATCTGTATTAGTCTGTTCACACTACTATAACCAAATGCCAGACTGTGTGATTTAAACAACAAAAATTTGGGGCGCCTGAGTGGCTCAGTTGGTTAAGCTTCCGACTTCAGCTCAGGTCATGATCTTACAGTTTGTGGGTTCGAGCCTTGTGTCGGGCTCTGTGAGGACAGCTCAGAGCCTGGAGCCTGTCTTAGGATTCTGTTTCTCTGTCTCTCTCTGACCCTCCCCTGCTCACACTGTCTCTCTCTCTCAAAAGCTAACTTAAAAATTTTTTCAAAAAAGAAATGAGAAAGGAAACATCATAGATATCTTGGATATAGGAGAGATTAATGGAATGTTATACAAATTTTAAAAAACCCAGAAATTTATTTTCTTACAGTTCTGGAGACTGAAAGTCCCATATCAAGGTCCAATAGACTCCTGTTTCTCATGAGTGATCTCTTCATGACTTTTAGATCAACACCTTCGTTCTGTGTGCTCTCATGAATTTTTGTCTGCACAAGGAGTGAGAAAGAGATGTATCTCTGGTGGTTTCTGTTGGATTAGACTCCCACTCTCATTACTTAATTTAACCTTAATTACCTCCCTAAAGAATCTATCTCTAAATATAGTCATATATAGGTTAGAGGTTCAACATATGAATTTTTGAGGGGACACAATTTAGTTTATAACATATGGAAAATCCCAAATATTGAAGAGAAAACTTTGAATAACTTTATTCCAAACAGTACACCTAAATTTTCTGTCTTTCAAGATCACATAATAAAGCAATATATTATAAGCTTATCATTTGAAAATAAAATTAACTAGATGAGGGACTCCTTTCATAATGTATACATATATCAAATCACTAAAATGTACACTTTAAATTTCTTATAATTTTATCTGTCAATTATATCCCAATAAAACTAGAATTAAAAAAGACAATGATATAAAAAGAAGTTTGTTTGGAGGTAAACCTATAGAATAAAATCATAAATCAGTATCAGTAGAGAAAGATTATGTTAGATTGATATACTTTTCCATACATATTTAAATTAGGACTATATACTAATTTAAAGAAATATACTTAACATATATGTTAATCACTTTTTATGTAAAAAAGAAAGACTTATTTACACCATTGGAAATGATATGTGTTAATACACAAAATAGAGGTAGAAAAATATAAGGCCCATTAAGGAAATAATGAGACATTTGACTGGGCCCAGAAGTAGTCTAGATTAATTCCATACAAAATGTATGAATACTCTTCACAACATTTGTGGCTTAAATGTCCATTCATACTCTATTCTAAATCACTTTAATTACATGAAGTGCTTAATGCAAGAGCTGATTAATTTTTTCCTTATCTGTGCCTCCTAGTAATCTGTTCTCCTTAAATCTAGATTCCTGATACACTGTCAGGAAAAATAAATAAATATTGTTCCACGTGATAGGTCTTCATATATTAATACTGTCATTATGCTCTATCATTTCCAAGGCTTATCTTTCCTTAAAAGTTCACCTGACATTGTACATCTCAGATCCACACCCTTTCCCTTCATTCCTATTGCTAGTTCCTTTATTCAGACACTCATTATTCTTTACTTGAATGATTATATCAGCAAACTCATTGGTCTCCCGCTTTGCCTCATTGCTCTCCAAACTGCTCTCCACATTAATATTGTCATAGTATTTCTTTAAAAAGGCAAATCTGATTTGTCACTTATATTTAAACCTTCTCAATTTTAATGATTTGTTTTTATGTATATGTCTCCCACTTGACTGCAAGCTACTCAAAGGCCAAGAACGTAGCTCATTCTTCTTTGTAGCCTTAGTTCCTAGCACAATGCCTATCATATAGCACATGCTCTGTAAGAGTCAGTTTGGTTCTGTTTTGTGTTTCCCTGAATATAATTTATTCTGTATCTAACACAGTGCTCAGAAAATGTGTTATTATCAGTAAACATCATAATAAAGAAATATGGGGCGCCTGGGTGGCTCGGTCGGTTAAGTGCCCGACTTCAGCTCAGGTCATGATCTCACAGTTCGTGGGTTTGAGCCCCTTATCAGGCTCTGTGCTGACAGCTCAGAACCTGGAGTCTGCTTTGGATTCTGTGTGTCCCTCTCTCTCTCTGCCCTTCCCCTGCTCATGATCTGTCTCTCTCTGTACCTCAAAAATAATGTTAAAAAAAAGAAATATTACCTGTTGATCCATTTCTTATCATTCTTTGATTTTATTTATTTTTATTTTGCATATGGACAAGATAAGACCCTGGGAATATGTTCTAATAATAGTAGCTAATGCTTATTGAGTTTTTATTGTGTACTGCTACCATTGTATGTTTTAAGCAGTTTAAAAATATTTTATTTAATCTTGACAAAAAAACACAAAGAATATAAAGTATAGACACTAATATTCTCATTTTACATAAGAGAAAACTGTCACACAGAAATAAAATAATTTGACCAAAGTCACACAACTTTTAAGTGATAAAGTATCAATGAAAAAGTGTACCAGAAGGATTTAAACAGTTGAGGAAGACTTTATTTGGCCATTGCAATATGTGAGAAAGATCCATTTCAACTTTGAATGGAAGAGGGGAAGCTAGTGATTAATAGCCAATAGACAGTGAGGCTAAAAAGAGTTCTAAAAAGAACCTGGTCAGTTTAAGAGACTATTAAATACAAAGAACAAACTAAGGGTGGATGTGGGGGGAGAGGGAAAATAGATGATGGGCATTGAGAAGGGCACTTGTTGGGATAAGCATTGAGTGTTGTATGGAAGCCAATTTGACAATAAATTATACTCATAAAAAATAAAATACATTGCAAAAACAAAAAGAAGAATGGTGATGGGATTCTTGTTAAACTGGTGATGGGATTCTTGTTAAAGTGGCCTCACAAAGCCAAGGATGGCAGATCAATGACAGGCCTATTTGAGGAGAAGGCTCATAGGATTTTGACTAAATTTTTTGTCAAGGAGGGAGTTCTTATCACTTCTCCTCTTGTACAAAGAGATATGACATTATCCTTTAGTCTAGCTAAACTATCTCTTAAGAGTTGGTAGTAGAGGATATTTGCTGGATGCCATTTAATGAAAAAAAATTTTATAAAAATGAAAAGTATATTAATGGTTAGAGATGACCAATTTCTTTTTCCAAAGGTCAATCAGCCAAGAAGACTTCTAGATTTTGGGCTGTAAACTTCCTTATATGATGGAATGAGGATTACAGTGGCAATCTGATATATTTCCCACTTTGCAATTCAAATTTATGAGCATTTACAAAATTTTAGGAACTTCATGTAGTTTGTTAAATACTTATATAATAACATTTTACTCACACAAATATAACCTAGGGAAGGTTAAGCACCTTTTGTTGTTTGACAATAATTTTGACGCAATTAAATACAATTCAATATATCATACAAAGATTATTTTTAACATCTCTTTTTTTAACAAATGAAAAAAAAATCCTCTGGGATTTTTAAGTCATTTTGAGATCAAGTTTGATCCGGGGGAGGAAAATATCAAAAGTTGTCAAATATCTCAAAAGGTTTGAAATTTACCTAATTAGGATCATGAGTTACTGTGAAAGAATATTTACCTACCAAGTTTAGAAAAGTCACAAAACATTTCAAAAGGTAACATGACTGGGGAAAAAAACTTTAGCTTTTTTTTAAAAATGGGAAAACTCAGTTAAATAATCTTAACATTAAATGTCTTAATCAAGGATAAGATAAAGTCAACATAAAGCAGAATAAATTAATCTGAGAAAACACAGAATCTTTGCTAGACAAATTACTTAAAAGATGAAGAAAATCCTTGTACAAACTGTTATTAAGATAAACCAATAATCCAAGAAAAATTTAGTGATTTTAACAGAAAGAAAACCAAACTCTCATTTCATGTCATATACCGTCGGTACTAAACTCATTTAAACAAACATATAAAACCTTATAAATACATCCAATCTTAGGTTTAAGCACACAAACATGATTCCTTTTCTACAAAATATCTACAACTTTCTGTATTTATTCAGGTTTTTGTCCTATATTTTCATCTCCAGTTAGTTCACTTTAGGAGAAAAATTACTCCATTTTTATTTAGCAAAAACCATCTTACTTACCTTGCATATTTTCCGTAACAGAATGGTTTCCCTTTGCCCTTATTGTTTCCAGTAGTTTCATTTAAATATATTAATTTTTAACCATTAGTAACTTGTATTTTACAGAAAAAACTATGAAGTGGTATCAGCACTTTGAGGTATCAGCATTTTGTAGCAGTTTATGTTTATGAAAGTTTATGAATATATCATCTCACAATTTTTATATATGTGTGTTTTCCTATAGTATAATTTCTCAAAGTGGCAAAAGAAACATGTTTATTATTAAAAAATTTTTTTAATGTTTATTTATTTTTAAGAGACAGAGAGACAGAGCTTGAGCAGAGGAAGGGCAGAGAGAGAAGGAGACACAGACTCTGAAGCAGGCTCCAGGCTCTGAGCTGTCAGCACAGAGCCTGATGCGGGTCTTGAAACGAGATCATTACCTGAGCTGAAGTCGGCAGCTTAACCAACTGAGCCACCCAGGTGCACCAGGAACATGTTTATTAACAGACTCAATATATTTAGCTTCTGCAAATTGTTATAAAAATAAGAAGCTAAAAGTATATAAACTTAAACTGGTTCTTAGCAATAAATATTTCAGTATTTTACTTTAATATCTATTACCTAATTTAACTTAGTATAAATTAAAGTTTCTGTGTTACCAAACATATTTTGGAAGCTATTTTTAAGCAGATACATTATAAAACATAATTATTGTTGAAGTAAAATTTTATCTAAATAATGGCCCACTTAGATAAAAATTGTTTATATTTTTATATTCTTAACATCTAGCAAATATAACTTATTTGACTAGTAAACCCAATTAGAATAAAATGTGTATGTCTAATGCTAATAACTCAGAACATATAGCTGTTTTTATTAAGCCAACAATATTAACCTAGTTTTATTTGCCATAGATTTACCTAATTTATGAGAACATATGATTTGTTTTCTTCCATATTGAAAGTATTGGTGTAGAGTTTTTTTTTCTTATTGGGAGTTTCCAGAATATTTAATTTATATAAGTGATTATCTCTAAGCCAATTAGGATAGAGCTTTGTACCAGATTTTATAAATTAATTTGTAATGCTATCTGGAGAAAGAAAAATATCACATACACACAATATGCATGTATACATATATATAAGGATCGATGTGGACATTTTAGCAATATAAAACTCACTGGTTTATATTTAAAAAGTTGATTTTCATTTTTGTTCCACTTTTTCTTTTTATCTCGGTTGTGTTTCTGGCAGATGAGACAAGTTGAAGTTACTACTCAGTGAGAGAACTAAAACTTCCCACCAGTATCCATTGAAGAAAGTTTTAAGATTTTCTTTTGTCATGATATGAAATTTTATGGAGGTTGTGGATAAAATTTTGGATGAGGAACTTAGGAGATACCAATCAGTATCTGGGTATCTTCAAAGTCCATTTGAGTGAACAGACTATCCAGTTTGCTTCCAATATTCTTGTTTCCTTTTTCATCATCATGTGGTTGCTTTTCCAGTTACTTAATCCCAAAATGTTCAAATGAGAGCAGAAAATTGATGGCCTGGAGTGTGAAGGAAAGGGTCTGAAAGGGAGGGATAGAAAGATAGAAAAGGTAGATGTTTTGAAGTGGGATAGATCAAACAGTGTAGGAGAGCCAAAAGGAAGATTGTAGGTTATGAAACATGGGAAGAAGTGAAGTTGATCAGAAATGTCTTAGATGAGCCAGTTTTAGGTTTTCAAGTTTCCCAAGGAGACCACTGAAGTCCGAAATTATCAATTAAAATATTTCTACAAATGAGATCTTTGTAAAGAAAAATAATCCTAATGAAGGCTATCTAAATACAAATACCAATAGTAGTAGTAATGTTCAATAAAATCAGAATTCTATGAGAATTTTCCATGTTCTAAACCAATGGTCCCTTTCCAAAAACCGAAACCTGAGACTCTAACCCAAACTCAAGAGTATATAGTCTGAATCCTAAGAATCAAAATATTTTTCTTACAATGTTTTTAACAGATTATCATTCAGAACAGTGGATCAGGATTTGAAGTAAAGATAATTGTTTTAAAGTTATCCACCTAGGGTTCTGGATGAGAGATACAGGAGTTCAATGATAAATTTTATCCTATCTGAGTCACCACAACAGAGCTATTGAAGAAAAATTATATCAGTTAGAGTTAAACAGTCAAGAAATTTTTATACAAGACTATTGGAAGAGGGAGAAGAGATTGAACTTAATTCTGAATAAATAGGGAAGCTGGCTTTTTTTTTTTTTTTTAGTCAATAGGCAGAGTGAGGAAGTTAGTGGATGGAAAATTACTAAAAGAAACTTGGTTAGGTATCAAGGGTTGAAAGCTTCTTACTAAGTTGGATTGGCAAAATTCTTGCTGAATTGGCCATAGCAAGCCTAGAAATTTGGTCAAAGATAAGACCTAGTTGAGAAAGAGATCAGAAGACTCTGATTAAAGCTTGATCAAAGAGAGAATCCTTGTCAGAAGCCAGTATTGAAGCACAACTTGATTCAAAAGTCAAAACTTTGTCATCTCAACATTTGTGTCTTCGTTGTCTTTTCCTATTTGAATTCTTCCACTGCATACTGGTTAATTTTGTGTTACATCTTGGACATTTTGAATAGTACTTTCCTGTGAGTTTTGTTTTAAACCTGTTGGAGAATGTTGACAATTTTTTTTATTGGGTAGCATCCTCATTAGTTTCAGAGAGGAATGTCCAAATCTGTCTTCTGTTTTTTTTATTTTATTTTTAAAATTTTTAATGTTTTTTAATTTATTTTTGAGAGACAGAGAGAGACAGCATGAGTGGGGGAGGGTCAGAGAGAGAGAGGAAGATGCAGAATCTGAAGCAGGCTCCAGGCACTGAGCTAGCTGTCAGCACAGAGCCCAATGCGGGGCTCAAACCCATGAACTGTGAGATCATGACCTGAGCCAAAGCTGGACGCTTAACCAACTGAGCCACTCACGCACCCCTATTTTTTTAAATTCTAATGTCAGTTCAGTTTCCAAAGTCGTCACAGTGCTATTGGTACCCATCTTGTATGTGCTTCACCCAAGTCTCGTTTTGGGACGTGGATTGTAATCTGTTCAGTTCCCCATGCTTTCAGCACCTTAATAGTATTAGATTAATCTCTGCACAGTATAGAGCAAGCCCAGGAATAAATTAACAATTCTGGAACTTTGTACATGGGTAGGAGCTCCCTTTTAGGCCTTCTGGCTAGATAGAATGCTATGGCTTTAGTGAGCCTAACTCTGTCATGAACACAAATTTCTTGGGTACTGGATTGCAAAGAAAACATAGAATAAAATGGAAATAATAAAAAGTTCCTTCTCACTTGAAGTTCGTTGTCCTTTTTCATGAACAAGAACTAGATGGCTTCTCTTGAATATTTCTCTAATTGTTCTCTGCTGCTCGCCTCATTGTTTTTTATGTAACCACGCAGAATACCAGATGGAAAAAAAGTTAAATCTTTTGGAATTTCAAGTGGAAAGTTTAATTCTGGTCGTTTCCCCTATTCTGCCTGCTATTATTTACTTTTTGTTATCCTCATATATCTGGAGAATTTAATTCTGTCTAGGATTTACTATCTATATTCAGTGGGAGAAGCAGAGTGGTGTGTGCTTACCTTAACTTATTTGAAACCAGAACCTCCATTTGTGTGTGTGTGTGTGTGTGTGTGTGTGTGTGTGTGTGTGTGAGTGAGAGAGAGAGAGAGAGAGAGAGAGAGATATTTTTTCTTTCTTTTTTTAAATATATATTTTTTATTTTGGGTGCAAGTGGGGGAGGGGCAGAGAAAGGAGGACAGAGGACTGAAGCAGGCTTTGCACTGACAGGCTGATAGCAGTGAGCCTGATGTGAGGCTCAAACCCATGAACCATGAGATGACTTTAGCCAAAGTCAGACACTCAACCAACTGAGCTACCCAGGTGCCCGGAGATATATATATTTTTTTCCTTAACGCCAGAGTACAGCTCCAGCAGGTTCAGGATTCCCTGAAAAATGGATGGTATCTGTGAGAGAGAGAGAGAATGAGAGAGCCACGAGTTTCTTTCTGATCACCAGGCAGGCATCTCTGCACTGACTGGAAAGCCAGCTTTATTTATGGGGGAAAAAAAACATATGAGGTCAAAACAGAAATGGCATTTGCCTTAGAAAATAATTTCTATGACAAATTCTTTGGTACGTAAAAATTTCCCAGAACATAGATTGGTGGAAGACTCATGCATAATCTTTACCAATAGTGATTGAAGTAGGTGACTAGATGCTTATCATATGGGGAAGGAAGGTATCTTCAGCATTCAAATACAAGGCAATGTTTTTAGTATAGCAAAAGCAAAAGTTAGTTCTTTGTGGAGGGAGTGGCAAGATAGCAGAGAAGTAAGGAGCCCCATTACCTCCGTCCACCCACAATTATCAAACTGAGAAGAATTAAAAAGCCACAGCTCTCTGATCTCCAAGAACGAAGGTGTGCAGACAGACCCCTTACCTACTGCAGTCTCACAGTTGCCTGAGTGAGTGAGTGCGAATGGGGACCAGAGACTTTAGGGGAGGGAGCGCCGGCTCCGGAGACAAAGCGCCTAGCGCCCAGAGGCTTGACGCTGGGCCCGCTGAAACCCGCGTGTCCCTAGGCGCACCGCTCCTAGCCGGGTGGGGCGGCTGGGAGACCAGAGGCAGACAGGTCAGTAGGGAGCTGCTCCGCACTGCGCGGCTGGAAGCCCGGAGGCACACAGATCCCCCGACAGCCACTCATGTGGGGCACCGGGTATCCAGAGGTGCATGGACCTTCACAACCACACGCAGTACCTCTGGGCAAGGCAGGAGAGAGACCAGGGGAAGAGAAGTAGAGACTGAATCACTCACAGTGCAATCCCTGCAGAGGAGGGATTCAGCCCGGGACTGAGGGCCACTGAGCACTGAGGGAGATAAATACCCCTTCAGCTGGGGCGTTCAGTCGGACCAGGCAGCTCACCGAATTCAGGTGGAGCCAGGGGAGAACTCTGACTTCACAAACTCCCTATCCGCCGCCACCAGAAAACCGCCCACCTGACGGCAATGTTAAAAGTGGTGGCAATATTGAGTGTGCTGGCAAGGACTCAGAAACCGGGCAGAACTTAGAAAACAGAAACAATTAGATCCGCCCGAGGCACAAGAAGGTTGGACTCCAGAGACTGGCTAGAACGCATGGTCTGAGGGGGACTTGGGGTGCCCATGGTCATTCTTCTCGCATCCATCAAGGCGGGGCCTTAGAGAGCAGCCCTTGGGACCACACCCACCTGCACCAAGCCACGCCCATCCTCGCTGGAGAGCTGCTGTGCTTTTGCTTATTACCGTTAATTAGTTTTTTTCTTAAAATTTTTAGGTTTTAATTGTCCCCTGTCTTCTCTTTACTATCTTCCTATTTCCTTCTTTTCTCCCTTTCACCCTGGAATCTGGGAAAGACCAACACTATCCAGATAGTTTTTCCTTTAATCCATCCTTATCTCCTGCAACCCCCACTGCAGGTTTTAAGCTCTCAGACTGTCCTTTATCTCTGACTGTCGCTGTCCCCGCCATCTCCGACTGCTTTTTTTTTCTTTCCCCTTTTGTTTTTTCCTCTTCCTTTTTTTTTTCCACTCTTTTTTTTCCTGTTCCTTTTTTTCTTTCCCCCTTAGGTTTGCTTCTTTATCAGTACATTTGTGAGCTTGTGTTCTCTGTGTGTTTGTCTGTCTGTTTTCCTTTTCAGGGCTACCTCAAGAAACAATCCAAAGCACACATAGTGGAAAACTCCAAATATCACTGAGTAGGGAAATAAATTAATCAGAGGCATAACAAGAGAAACCGAGAGACACCATTTAAAAAAAAAAATCTCCTGAAACTATAGACCCTAGACACTCCAAGAGCCTCCTTCTATAGAGGAATACTAATAATCGCACAGTGCAGAACGAGCTTTTAAAACTGACAAGAGACAGAAAGCTAGCCAAAATGATGAAACGAAAGAACTCTTCTCCAAAGAAACTCCAGGAAGAAATAACACCTACAGAACTGCTCAAAACAGACATAAGCAACATAACTCAACAAGAATTTAGAACGATTGTCATAAAATTAATTGCTGGGCTTGAAAAAAACATGGAAGCTATCCGAGAAGATATTGATACAAAGACTAGGAACCTTCAAATTAGCTCTGACAAGTTAGAAAAGACTCTAGATGAGATGAATAATAAGTTGGAGGCTGCCAATGCACGTATTGAAGAAGCAGAGAGGAGAATAAGTGAATTAGAAGACACAGTTATAGCAAAAGAGGAGGCCAAGAAAAAGAGAGAGAAAATGATTCAGGAGCACGAAAGGAAAATCAGAGACCTGAGTGATACAATCAAACGGAACAATATTCATATCATGGGAGTTCCTGAAGAGGAAGACAAAGACAGAGTGCTTGAAGGTGTGCTAGACCAAATTATACACAAAAATTTCCCCAATCGTGGGTTAAAGAAAGACATTGAAATCCAGGAGACATACCGAACTCCCCTAAGACGTAACGTAAACCGACCTTCAGCACGACATATCATAGTGAAACTGGCAAAATATAAAGACAAAGAGAGACTTCTGAAAGCAGCTAGGGAGAAAAAGGCCCTAAAATATAAAGGGAAAACTATCTGAGTGGTTACAGACCTATCTAATGAAACTTGGCAGGCCAGGAAGGAATGGCAGGAAATCTTCAATGTGATGAACAGGAAAAACATGCAGCCAAGAATCCTTTACCCAGCAAGCCTGTCATTCAAAATAGGAGAGATAAAGGTATTTCTAAATAAACAAAAGTTGAGAGACTTCATCACCACCAAACCAGCCCTACAAGAAATCTTAAGAGGGACTCTATGAGGGAAATGTAGCAAGGAATAAAGGTACCAGAGACATCACTACAAACATGCACTCTACAGGGAACACAATGAATCTAAGCCCATACTTTTCAAGACTAACACTGAATGTCAATGGACTGAATGAATGCTCCAGTCAAACAACACAGGGTAGCAGAATGGATCAAAAACCAAAACCCATTTATTTGCTGCCTACAAGAGACTCACCTTATATCTGAAGACACCTTCAGATTGAAAGTAAGGGGTTGGAGAAATATCTAACATGCGACTGAAAGCCAATAGAAAGCTGGAGTAACCATACTTATATCGGACAAGCTGGACTTTAAAATAAAGGCAGTAACAAAAGATGAAGAAGGACACTATATAATAATTACAGGGACTCTACATGAAGAAGAGCTAACAATTATAAACATTTATGCGCCGAATTTGGGAGCTCCTAGATACATAAAACAATTAATCACAAACAATAGCAATCTTATTGATAAGAATGTGCTAATTGGAGGGGACTTTAATACCTCACTTACAACAATGGATAGATCAGCCAGACAAAAAAATACCTAAAGAAACAATAGACCTGAATGGCACACTGGAGCAGATGGAATTGATAGATATATTTAGAACTCTGCATCCTGACGCTAGGGAATTCACTTTCTTCTCGAGTGCACATGGCACATTCTCCAAGATTGATCACATACTGGGTCCTAAAACAGTCCTCCATAAATAGAAAGAATTGAGATTATACCGTGCACACTTTCAGATCACAATGCTATGAAACTCAAAATCAACCACAGGAAGAAGTCTGGAAAACCTCCAAAAGTGTGGAGGTCAAAAACTACCCTACTAAAGGATGATTGGGCCAATCAGGCAATTAGAGAGGAAATTAAAAAATATATGGAGACGAATGAAAATGAGAATACAGCAATTCAAACTCTCTGGGACGCAGCAAAGGCAGTCCTAAGAGGAAAGTTCATTGCAATACAGTCCTACTTCAACAAATCAGAGAAAGCACAAATTCAAAACCTAACAGAGCACCTAAGGAAACTAGAAAGGGAGCAGCAAGAACACCCCAAACCCAGCAAAAGAAAAGAAATAATAAAGGTCAGAGCAGAAATAAACAAGAAATAATCCACAAAAACAATTGAACAGATCAATGAAACCAAGAGTTGGTTTTTTGAAAAAATAAACAAAATTGATAAACCTCTAGCTAGGTTCCTCAGAAAGAAGAGAGAAAAAATGCAAAGAAACAAAAACATGAAGGAAAATGGATTTATTACAAAAGATCCCTCAGAAATACAAGCAATCATCAGAGATTACTATGAAAAAATATCTGCCAACAAACTGGACAATCTAGAAGAAATGGACAAATTTCTAAACACACATGCACTACCAAGATTCAAACGGGAAGAGATAGAAAATCTGAACAGACCAATATCCAGTGAAGAAATCGAATTAGTTATCAAAAATCTCCCAACGAATAAAAGCCCAGGGCCAGATGGATTCCCAGGGGAATCTATCAGACGTTTAAAGCAGAGTTAACGCCGATCCTTCTCATGCTATTCCAAAGAATAGAAATGGAAGGAAGATTACCGGACTCATATCACTCTTATTCCTAAGCCAGGCAGAGACCCAGTGAAAAAAGAGAATTACAGGCCAATATCCTTAATGAATACAGATGCAAAAATACTCAACAGGATACTAGCAAATCGAATTCAACAGCATATAAAAAGTATTATCCATTATGATCAAGTGGGATTTATTCCTGGGTTACAAGGCTGGTTCAAAATTCATAAATCCATTAATGTGATACACCACATCCACAAAACAAAAGAAAAAAATCATAGGATCCTGTCGATAGATGCTGAAAAAGTATTTGACAAAATAAAACATCCCTTCTTAATAAAAACTCTCGAGAAAGTTGGGATAGAAGGAACTTACTTAAACATCATAAAAGCCATTTACGAAATGCCCACAGACAATGTTATCCTCAATGGGGAAAATCTGAGAGCTTTCCCCCTGAAATCAGGCACACGACAGGGATGTCCACTCTCACCATTGTTGTTTAACATAGTGTTGGAAGTCCTAGCATCAGCAATCAGACAACAAAAGGAAATAAAAGGCATCAGAATCGGCAAAGATGAAGTCAAACTTTCCCTTTTTGCAGATGACATGATACTCTACAAGGAAAACCCAATAGACTCCACCAGAAGCCTTCTAAAACTGATTAATGAATTCAGTAATGTTGCAGGATACAAAGTCAACTTACAGAAATCAGTTGCATTTTTTTATACTAAAAATGAAGCAACAGAAAGAGAAAGCAAGAAATAGATCCCATTCACAATTGCACGAAAAACGATAAAATACCTAGGAATAAACCTAACCAAAGATGTAGAAGACCTGTAGGCTGAAACTATAGAAGACTTATGAAGGAAATTGAAGAAGACACAAAGAAATGGAAAAACATTCCATGCTCATGGATTGGAAAAATAAACATTGTTAAAATTTCATTATTACCCAAAGCAATTTACACATTCAATGCAATCCCCATCAAAGATGCACCAGCATTCTTCTCAAAGCTAGAACAAATTATCTTAAAATTCATATGGAACCACAAAAGACCCCGAATAGTCAAAGTAATATTGAAGAAGAAAACAGGAGGCATCACAATCCCAGACTTTAGCCTCTACTACAAAGCTGTCATCATCAAGACAGTATGGTCCTGGCACAAAAACAGACACATGGACCAATGGAATAGAATAGAGAACCCAGAACTGGACCCACAAGTATATGGCCAAATAATCTTTGACAAAGCAGGAAAGAGTGTCCAATGGAAAAAAGACAGCCTCTTCAACAGGTGGTGTTGGGAGAGCTGGCCAGCAACATGTAGAAAAATGAAATTAGACCACTTTCTGACACCATTCACAAAAATAAACTCAAAATGGATACAGGCTCTGAATGTGAGACAGGAAACCATCAAAACCCTTGAGGAAAAAGCAGGAAATAGCCTCCTAGACCTCAATCACAGCAATTTCTTCCTCGCCACATCCCCAGAGACAAGGGAATTAAGAACAAAAATGAACTACTGGGACCTCATCAAGATAGAAAGCTTCTGCAAGGCAAAGGAAACAATAAAAAAAACTAATAGGCAACCAACAGAATGGGAAAAGATAGTGGCAGATGGCATATCAGATAAAGGGCCAGTATCCAAAATATACAAGGAGCTCACTAAGCTACATACACGAAAAATGAATGATCCAGTGAAGAAATGGGCAGAAGACCTGAATAGACACTTCTCCAAAGAAGACATCCAGATGGCCAACAGGCACATGAAACGATGCTCAACATCACTCATCATCAGGGAAACACAAATCAAAACCACACTGAGATACCACCTCACACCGGTCAGAGTCGCTAAAATGAACAAATCAAAAGACTATAGATACTGGCGAGGGTGTGGAGAGACGGGCACCCCCCTACACTGTTGGTGGCAATGTAAACTGGTGCAGCCGCTCTGGAAAACAGTGTGGAGGCTCCTCAAAAAACTATCGATAGAACTCCCCTATGACCCAGCAATAGCACTGCTAGGGATTTACCCGAGGGATAAAGAAGTGCTGATGCATAGGAGCACATGTACCCCAATGTTCATAGCGGCACTTTCTACAACAGCCAAATCATCTAAAGAGCCTAAATGTCCATCAACTGATGAATGGATCCAGAAGATGTGGTATATATATAC